>KL276521.1:13730-24605 GCA_000699545.1 Podiceps cristatus | reverse complement strand
AACAGGTCATACACAGATGACGTTTCCCCCTTTATACTCCCCCAGTCTGCCAGCATTTCAAACCTTAAGCAAGCTTAGAGTCTACCACTGAGGAGTTTTAAGAAGGGATTAAAAGACACTTCCCTAAAGAATAATCTAGGTGTGATATTCTGCCGGGGGCAGAGTCCCCTTCAATACTTATTTTCTGTGATTCTGCAAAAGGGAAAAAGCACCAGCAACATGACAGGGAAATAACAGAGAGGAGGGCTTAAGCAGCTAAAGCAGTGTGCCCAGGTGGCCAAGAAGGCCAACAGCATCCTGGCCTGCATCAGGAATAGTATAACCAGCAGGAGTAGAGGAGTGATCGTCCCCCTGTACCCACACTGGTGAGGCCGAACCTCGAGTGCTGTGTTCAGCTTTGGGCACCGCAGTATAGGAAAGACATTGAGGTGCTGGAGAGGGTCCAGAGAAGGGCAACGAAGCTGGTGAAGGGTCTGGAGAACAAGGCCTACGCGGAGCGGCTCAGGTTTGTTTAGCCTGGAGAAAAGGAGGCTGAGGGGAGACCTTATCGCTCTCTACAACTACCTGAAAGGAGGTTGTAGTGAGGTGGGTGTGGGTCTCTTCTCCCAAGTAACAGGTGAGAGGACAAGAGCCAATGGCCTCAAGTTACACCAGGGGAGGTTTAGATTGGATATCAGGAAACATTTCTTTACTGAAAGGGTTGTCAGGCACTGGAACAGGCTGCCCAGGGAGGCTGTTGGGTCACCATCCCTGGAGGTATTTAAAAGATGGGTAGATAAGGTGCTTAGGGATGTAGTTTAGTAGTGGATGTATGGTTGGACTGTATGATCTTAAAGGTCCTTTCCAACCAAATGATTCTACAATTCTAAGGCATGTCTTGCATCAGAATATATAAGTATCATATACTAGAATAAAAGTTATGACAAATCACTGGATCAAATAACACCATGCAATCCTATTATTCTAAGTGGACTGCAAGAACATTTTCTTCCTGATGGAGTCTAGGAAGGTGTTCCCATTTGGAGGCAGCATTTGTTTGCCTAAGAATTTCATGAGTCTGAGCATGCTAGGGGGTTGTTAGGAGAGTGATGCTGTATTTTTATTTTGATACCAAATTTCATGAGTAACTAGCTGGCTCAGCTAAAACATTCAGCAATGTGGTTAATGAGCATGAGGAAGGAGCACCTCAATTATTGTCATCACGCACCACCAAATACCCAAGACAGAAGCAATCTCTGCTACATCATCATTTTCTGTGGTTTCAATTACATAGAACCACACAGAAAGATAAAAAGAATTATGAGAAGTTATAACATCAGTGAATGCAGGATTTTGTAACAGAAAAGGAAAGCTTAACTGAAATAGATGCTGTCACAGTATCTCACTCCTCAAAGAAATACTGTAAGTGGTTTTTTCATTTACATACATTTAAAAGATGAGAAAAAATAATATTCTGTTATAAACAGTGAACTGCTCATCAGTATTTGTACAGAAAATAATTAATTATTCTCCAGCAACTTAGTAATTTAAAATGTTGCAGTCTTACCTAAAATATCATGATTTCATCATGGAAATATATTTACAGAGTAATAACACAAGGTTTTCATTGTTCATAGCAAGATAAAAATTTCTACACATATTTCGAAATATTTCACTGTCTTAGCCTGATGAGATACACTCTGAATGAAAATTGATGTCTCCATCTTTCTCTAAATCAAAATTGCTGAAAAAAAATGGACAATTATGCAGATGCAACCAGCCTCTGCCAATTAGGACATCATTCAAAAGATCCATGCTTTCAGTCACTAGAACCAGGAAGACTAGATTAGATTTAGATTAGATGTAAGGAAGAAATTCTTCACAATGAGGGTGGTGAAGCACTGGAACGGGTTGCCCAGAGAGGTGGTGGAGGCCCCATCCCTGGAAACATTCAAGCCCAGGCTGGACGGGGCTCTGAGCAACCTGATCTGGGTAATGGTGTCCCTGCTCACTGCAGGGGGTTGGAATAGATGGGCTCTGAGTCCCTTCCAACCCAAAACATTCTGTGATTCTGTGATTCTAAGACTAACTGTTGATTCAGGACATGAATACCACCACAGTGACATCTTTGGTAGAGAAACCACTCTCTGCTTTTGGAAAACCAGCAAGGCCCACATGATTTTTAAAATGGCTGAAATATTCTAATTTGTAAGACTCTCATATGGACAAACATTTTCCTTTCAGTCTTCAAATTTGTACCTGATTATTTGTAGATAGGTACTGAAGTCTGCTAGGCTTTCATCTGTCACTTGTGAAGAGAAGCTGAAAACTAAATATTCCAGTTTAGGACACTGAGTCACAATAAAGTGGACAATAATATCTCTCACCTAAAATGCGGCACATCCCCCCACAGAAGGGGAAAAGAAATACGACCATATTCTTTAGGTATGTGCCTAAACATACCTGCCTAAAGTGTCCCTGCCAGAACATTGAATGGCAGCTGAAAACAATAAAACACAATGGCCATTCATGCTTGCACAATTTGTCTGCAGATAAAGAGTATACTGTTCTCATTATACCCAACTTTATTATCAAAACATGCTTGGCATTGCAGCTGCTTAGCCTAGCACCTTGAAAAATTTGTGGTTTTAAAAAAGCCAAATTATATGATGACAGCGTAAAATACATAGTACTAACAGTTAAAATTGAAGTTTACAACATGGACTGATTCCATTAGCACACATACTCAACATGCCTGGACCCTCCCCTCACACAAGCTTTGTCTGCTATAGCGTGGTGACTGTCCTGACTCAGAGGGCAGATCTTCCCAAACCACAACATCCTCATTGACCAAAGACCTCTAACAATGCATTCTCTGTTGTTAAATCAAGAGCCATCAGTATTTCCTCACCAGTTAGGCAAAATGCCGTACTATACACTGATTTAAGCTACCAAAATAAGTAAAGGAACCTATAGTTACTTGCACCATGGGACCTCATAGGAACAGGCTATTTTCTTAATTGCAGAAGTTCTTCCAATTATAATTAATTTTGTTTTCTTAGTGTCTGGGTTTTGTTCATTATCACAGGAAGCACTTATATCCTCTTACTGAATATACCTTTCCACTTTTTACCCTAATTGTGTATTTTTTTAAATCTGTATGTAATTACTGCCACTAATGGGGCCAGAAAGGCCAAGGCAGGGCTAGAGCTGAACTTGGCAATGGATGCAAAGAATAACAAGGGCTTCTACAAGTATGTCAGCCAGAACAGAAAGATCAAAGAAAGTGTACCCCCAGCAATGAGCAAGACTGGCAAACTGGTAACAACAGACGAGGAGAAGGCTGAGGTACTCAACAACTTTTTTGCCTCAGTCTTCACTGGCAAACTCTCTTCCCGCAACTCTCAACAGGATGGGCTGCAACACAGGGACTGGGGAAGCAAAGTCCTTCCCATTGCAAGAGAAGATCAGGTTCATGACCACCTGAAGAACCAGAACGTACGTAAGTCCATGGGACATGATGAGATGCATCCCAGAGCCCTGAGGGAACTGGCTGATGCACTTGCCAAGCCACTCTAAGACCCTCACAAAGCCACTCTCCATGGTATTTGAACAGTCATGGCAGTCAGGTGAAGTCCCTGGGAGCTGGAAAAAGGGAAACATTGCCCCCATTTTGAAAAAGGGTGGAAAGGAGGGCCCTAGGAACTAGGGAACTAAGAAAGAAATTTTTTACAATGAGGTTGGTGAGGCACTGGAACAGGTTGCCCAGAGAGGTGGTAGAAGGCCCAGCCCTGGAAACATTCAAGGCCAGGCTGGACAGGGCTCTGAGCAACCTGATCTGGTTGAAGATGTCCCCGCTCATTGTCAGGGCAGTTGGACTAGATGGGCTTTAAAGGTCCCTTCCAGCCTAAACTATTCTATGATTCTGTGATTCTATGATATTCAACGAGACCTGGTAACTTACTGTCATTTCTATATGTGAAATTCAGTCTGCAGAAAACACTTTGCAACAAAGACTAGGTTTTACCACATGAATGGCAGACACCATCACAGTATTTTTAGAGCTCTCTGTGTTGTAAAATATGTAGGAGACATTCTCATGCCCTATATTATGCCATTTGTATATTACCATGCCCACAGGCCTATAGAGAAATAAGAAATCCAGGCACTACTGTGAAACCTATGGATTACACAAAATGCTGCAAGTGTCCAGCAAATACAACACATAACATTACAAATATCAGCATTGTGTGTATTACGTGAATGTAGATATAAATTGAACTGCATCTAAGTTGTTTTGAAACTAATTGAGGCAAAAGCAAGAAAACAAAACTTCCTTACCACATTGAGCCTAGTTACATTGAGTGCAGTTAATTTTCTCAGATATTTCAAAATATGTGATGAACATGCTTGGGCAATGCTGAGGACTCTGTCAATGTTCAGTAGATGCAGATCTGGACAGCCACTAGCCATGGAGCTTATGCATTTGACATATGATGACACATCATCGGTAGGGTAAAACTAACCTGTCTCACAACGGTCTAATCCCAGCTCACGTTCCGTATTAGAAAAAAATTAGATAAAGACAGCCAAATACTTCTAGTTTTCTGAGTCTGGGGAGAAAAGGATGAAATTACAGAAACATCAGATCCAAGATCATTAATGCAAAAAGAAAAAAAAAAATCCCAAATTTGTCTTAATTTTTTTATATTTCCTTTTTCCTAAATAGACTGGACTCGACACATCAAAAAGGTTGTAAACACTGATACAGAAGAACTGATGACTTCCTATCATCCAGTTTTGGTATAATGTGAGAAGAAACAGGCAAAACAGAAACTTCTAAAATAACCCCAGGGAAAGAAGCACATAGTCAAATACTAGTCCCTGTATCTGAATCTTCTTCTCTGCGTATCAGAGTGATGGAAACCTCTTAAGGATATCTAATTGTATAAATTTTTCATCCTGATAGACCATAATGCTAGTCATATGAACTAAAGATTTTGGTGGATGAAATGTGAATGTAAATATCTCAGGATGGCACCTAATTTCTTACATTCAGCCCTGCCCCCTCTCTCCTGAACAGGCCCTTTAAGCCACAGTGTCTGGTACAACATAACTCAGAACCTGGAAGGACTCAGCCCCTCTCCCAGGACTTACATTACAGAAACACACAATCCATTAGAAAAGAGGAATGAAGGAGGAGAAATGAACAAGATATTAAATGACAAAGTTACACGGTTATCCTTGAAAGCAGTAACAGATGTTGACATGTATGGTCATCATTTGACTACTTCATAGTCCATTAGCATGCTAAAATCATGTTAACATAAATTGATTTAATAAAAACTATTCAGTTGCTAAAATTAAACTTACAGAATCTTTAAACTTTATGCTTGAGCAGATGTGCAATTTTAATTCACCATCTTTCCTTATAAGGGGTCTTTAGTGGTATGATAATATAGACATTAATCAGGGTTCAACACAGCTCTGAGTCAGACAACGAGGAAGACTTCCTTCTCTGTTTCTGCACTATACTGTTATAAAATAGGATTGCACTGAGCACTTTCTTTTGTTTTCCCCCTTAGACACTTTGGAGCATCACATCAATGAAATATGTGAATACTTTGAAATGCAACTTAAACTCTCTTTACAATTCCTCTGAGAGATAAGTAAATAATATCGTCTTATATTAGTTTACTTTTACTTAAAAAAGGTGACTTGCCAAAGGTCACAGTATCTATAATAAAACAGAAGTCAGAACACATTGCTTCAGTCTCTACTTGCTTCTCTAGTGTTTTACTATTAAAGCTATTGCTGAGCAAGAGCAGCCACTGAAGACCTCACTTGCAGCTAAACTTGCAACTCAAGCCTCATTGGAACAAACTGCCTTGAAAATATAGACTATGTTTAGTGAATAACTAGAATTTTTCACTAGACATGGTTTGTATTCTGCAACAAACTAGACTGCAGCTTGAAACTGTTCTTCATTCATCCCAAAGGAGCCCCACAGGACAAGGTGGTGGGTTTTATAGCTGCTTTCACATGGCAAATATACACCCAGATAAGAAAGTCCCTGTTTAAATTTCTCATCATATGTTTGAATCTGCAGTGTATTGGAAACTTTATGATATGCTCATTTCCTGGATCTAGTACAGTACGAAAGAGAATAGCATTCCTCCTTAGCAGAACAATATCTTACTTATACTTCTTCTAGTATTGTAAAGTTTATTCTTTGTTCTTATTAACATTTTCCTTGGACATCTCTCCATCTCTCTGATACTTTCAAGTCTATTTTTGGAAACCTATTTGTCCCATATGATTGTGATTACTCTTTTTTGCCTCTTCCAAATCTTTTCATTCCATCTTAGGCAAAAAAGAGAAAATAATTTATTTTGTATTCTCTGTCTCTGATGTCATTTTTACAACTTCTAAGAACAAGAGAAATTCCCCTTTCCATGTACTGCATAATGTGTTCCATCTGTTTTCACATTTTGCAGATCATTATGGTCACTCCTATCTTAAAATGTGAGGGACAGAAGTAATATAGGATTAATATTTAGTACAAGATGTGTATGTAAGTGGAGGAACAGGTGTTCTTTTGAAAGTGGTAAAAGGGAAGTTGGAGAACTGTCAGGAATGGTAGCGAAACTTTAATTACAGGATATGGATCCTGGCTGGCTTGTTTATAACTACAAGTTTTGTTGCACTTGGCAACCACCTGCTCTCACACTGTCATGCAGCCATACGTAGACATATAGGAAATGTAAGAAGAATTCAGTAGTCAAGTACTCAGCATATGTTGGCAGCTGCTGCTGTGTTGCAGCTTGTGTGCCATGCCTTAGCTAGAGCTGAATGAACTCTAGCTGCATTGCTGCAGCGCCATGGAGCATAACTGCAGTCACTATGAGCCCCAAAGCAGGTAAATACGTATTCCTGCAGTTATCCTGCTCTGTGTCTCTGTCTATGGAGATGCCAGAGCTTAGCCAAGCTAGTTTAAAGCCAGCACAGACATGCCTAGAGGACATACTATCGGTCATGGTGAAGAGATTCCTGAGATAACTATGACCGAGTTATTCACATCAGGGAAGCACAAGAGCTTCCCCAGCACTGTCGTGCTGCTCTGCAACGCTGCCGGCAGAGTCCCTGCTCTGGTGAGACCCCACCTGCAGTGCTGCGTCTGCTCTGGGGCCTCAGCACAGGAGAGACACGGAGCTGTTGGAGCGGGGCCAGAGGAGGGACACAGGAATGATCCGAGGGCTGGAGCAGCTCTGCTGTGAGGACAGGCTGAGAGAGTTGGGCTTGTTCAGCCTGGAGAAGAGAAGGCTGCGGGGAGACCTGATTGCGGCCTGTCAGTGCTTAAAGGGGGCCCATAAGAAAAAAGGGGAAAGGGTTTTTAGCAGGGCCTGTAGTGAAAGGACAAGGGGCAAGAATTTTGAAGTGAAAGTCAGTAGATTTAGCTTGGACATAAGGGAGAAATTTTTTACTATGAGGGCAGTGAAGCACTGGAACAGGTTTCCCAGAGAGGCGGTAGAAGCCCCATCCCTGGGAACATTCAAGGTCAGGCTGGACGGGGCTCTGGGCAACCTGATCTGGTTGAAGATGTCACTGCTCATTGCCATGGGGTTGGACTAAATGGGCCTTAAAGGTCCCTTCCAACCCAAACTATTCTATGATTCTAGCTGCAGGAGTTCCACACGCACCTGCTAACACCAGTGCAGACATCTCCCAAATCAATTCAGTGCTTTTCTTTTTTTAAACTGTGAAATCCAGTTTACCCCGTGAGATGTACAGCAGCTGCACAGATTGTGTTCACCAGCTGTGGAAATCAGGCCAATCTTAAAGTCGTTCTGTAAATAACTAATTTTAGATGTCTAACCCTGAAAGAGGAGACAAACTGAACATTGTGTCAAAATTACAACAGAAGATTCTGTTGCTGTTATGGGAGCCAGAAAGGTCTTATTATTAAAACAGTATTATTTCACCAATAACCATGTTTCCTTGTGAAGCTATACCGAAGAGTTTGCTCTTGCTGCTGGATTGCATTTCTCTCTGACTCTTACAAAAGTAAGAACATCCTTCCTCCTCACCTGCCGCAGAAGAAAAGTAAAACCATACACACAAACAAACCAGATCGACTCCTGAGAGGCTGTCTAGAGAGTTAGGTGCTCCTGTAACATCAGTTAGTATTCTACTGAGTTCCCTTTACAGTAGCCAGGGATCTAGTCCATCACATATAGTTCCAGTTCACTGTGAGGAGCACAGTCCTGCCCTAAGCTTTGATATACATACATTTATGATAGTACATGGTACTGCATGATATGAAATAGGAAGGAGAGATAAGGGCCAGCAGTTCATCATATAAAGACATTTTTATGTCATTCCAAATAAAAAATTCAGACAGATGCTAAACTAACAGAAAAGAGTTAAGCATCCTCAGAGCTTTGAAATGTACATGATTTACGTGCTGAAGAAAATGAGATAGATGGGCAAGATTTTGTTTCCATCATCCTAATTCCTAACACTCATTCTTGGCTGAGAATGTTAAAGAACCACTCTGAAGACAGTGCAGCTGACTACTATTACTTTCCTTTCTTCTCGCTAGTGCAATGTATTTGAATGAATGCACCATTCAACAAAAATTCTTGAATTATAAAAAAATACATATATTCTTCTCTGGAAAAAGGCAGCATAAGTGGTAATAGTTTTCATTGAATGATATTACTAGAATATCTGAAGCATATCATCCTTACCAATAAATGATGCATAAACTGAATTTTCAAATATTTTCACCCATTGCCCAAACACCATCAGAGAGCTTTCCTGTCCCCCAATGTCGGGCAGGTTCTGGAGTCAAGGCTGGATTTTGTGACAAAGTTTTAATTTTAATTCATCCATCCTCATTGTACACTGAGGACATTCTGAGGTTGTCGAACAAACTTTGTATTAGGAAAAATGTTGGAGAGCAAAGTTTCTGATATTCCTCCCAACAAATCATAGCAAAAAATTTGCTGCTGGACAAAAATCATTAAGTGACTCTCTGAGGTATTAGATGGCTTGCCTCCTCTCCAGCCAAGCAAGGTTTCTGCCTAAAACTCAGCTCCACTACATTTCAGAAGAAACCTACCTCAACATCTACATAACCCTTAACTTCATTCGCAATCACTTTTTTATCCCACCTCCCACACTAAGCAAACATCCGAGGAAAACAACTGGTCACTGACCATAAACAAAAGAAAAATAGGTCTCATCTGCGTCACACTGGTTAGCAATAACAGATGGAATGCCAGAAACACACACACAAAACCAACAACAGATTTACATGTTTTCCAATTCCATGTATTAGAAGGAAATTCTGTTTGGACTAGCCAGTGAGACTGCCTCAGAGTACTCTTCTGTCTGGGTAGTTAAAAAATATCACAGTTCATGTCCTTGATTTTTCTGTTTATTGTTTAGCTACCACAGAGCTAAGATTTCCTTTTATCACATGGTGACACACTCATTCTTATATCTTACTGCCAAAATACCTTATGTAAAAAATAAATTGTTTTTTTATTAGCAATATATGTGTAACACAGAGATTCACAGTATATTCTTTTCACTTCCTAGAATTATGTATTATTAAAAAAAATATGAACACTGAATTATTGTAAAAATCAGCTCATCTTCTCTCATTTTCATGCATCTTGATGCTTTATTTCCCCAAATATCTCATTAACATAGCTCTTACTGTTAACAAGCTCTTTGTTACACAGTTTGAGAGTTTGGGTTTGTTGTTGGTTTTGTTTTGTTTTTTTTCCCCCAAGCTAATCATTCAAATCTAATGCCTGTTATATATTCCCAAGCACAAAACTGAGTTAGGTTGATAGTGAGGTTGTTACGTGGCATATCAACCAATTGAAATTGTATAAAGCCAGGAAATAAGCTGTTCATACATTCAGTTCTACCCTTCCAGTTTTTATTAGCTCTGTTACAGCACAGGATTCTCTTCGAGAAAAATGCAAGCACTCTTAAATCTGAACAGCTTGATGGTGACATACCCAAGCAGAACTGATTCATGTTATGACTATGTTTGTGTAGTTTGAATGTATAACTCATAAACACGGCTGGAATGAAACCTGGTTTCTCAGAACTGCATGTAAGGACAGGGCAAGGAGGTAAGTAGGCTACCAGAGTCACAAGAGAGAGGGAAATTAATTTTTTTTGCCTTATCTCCTGACTTATCTCAAACCCTAGGCTGAGTCACTTACTTGTAATCTCAAGGCTCAATTGACACTTAAAAGTTCTGGCATAGCTGTTCATCTCCAGAGTGTGAGAAACACATCTCCAACCAGCTGCAATGATTAATGCCCTCAGGAGGACACAATGCATCTATCAAAACCACTAGATTATCACCAGGTGTTATTCTAGACAGGATACTTCTTTATTGTTCTGCTAAGCAAGCACAGCAGCACCTATGTCCCCATTTGGGGAACGGTTATAGAAACTTTTCCTTGGAAGTTATATAAATACCCACCTTCCAAGCTGAACACAGTCATGTGCACCTTTACTGAGATAGCTCAACACAGATGATAAAACTTTGCTGCCATTAAGCTAAAAGACCTGCATTGTCACAATAAACTGATAAGATCACTGTACAAGTTTGTTTGAATGGCAGTTACCTTTTACCATGCTTTTCAACCGGCATATTTAAAGCATCACCAGTAATCTGGCATACATTAGCAGAAACACCCTGAAAACTGAAAGGCAAAAAGTAATGTCTATTTCTCTAGTCTTGGAAGGAAAAACAAAACAAAACAAAACAACCACAAAAACACAAAACAAAACAAAAAAAAAACACTACTAACAACAACAACAAAACACAAAACCCAAAGCTCACTATTTCACGGGTTTCAGAGG
>KL276521.1:3316-13719 GCA_000699545.1 Podiceps cristatus | reverse complement strand
TAATTACCTCTTTCCCACTACTGAGGAGACATATAGGGCATGAGAACTGGACACAACCAACCAGTAAAGGCATTGAAAACTTTCAGATGAAGTAAATGTTTGTGCCTCTTGCTTCCAGTCCTCTAAGCAGGGAGCCTGTAGTGGCACTTATGCAAAAAGGACATTCAGAAGTAAAGCTGCACCCCTGAGGTGAGAGCTACTCACAGAAAACTCCAGTTCCCAAGGGTGTACATGGATTTTAGAGCTGGAAAATTGAGTGAAGTTTTGTTCTCCACCACAAAACTCTCCTTCCATGCACAATGAGTAGAGCTCTGGTTCTGCTGAGAACCAAGAACCAAGTGAATACAGCAGACTTCTGAAAACTGATGTCAGTGAACAAAACACGTAAGATGTATGTGTGCATTTCAATGGTGCATGAAAATATGGCTTGATTTTCACTTTTTCCTAAAACATTTGACTTTAAAGAAGCCTCTGGTAGATAAATGATTCCTAAAACAGTAGGTCCTGCCCAGCTACTTATCGACAGAGGTAAACTGTTTACAAAAATGTTTGCATGAAGCAGGATTGTGTCCTCTCTCAGCGTAGGACCACCGCAGCTTGTTACATTCAATATCTAGACAGAAAATGAACACACACATTTGTTGCTGAACAGTACTGCATAGTTCTAGGGAAAGGCCTTGGCAAAGTTTACTTCACTAAACAGGGACTCGGAAGAATTCTCGACTTGTAATTTTTATCCTGCTGCCATTCTTCAGAGTACAACTCTTCATTACTCTCCCAGTCTGCTGGGCAGTTTAGTTAGTTCTGACTGTGACAGCCCTCACAACACTCACTCTTACAGGCAACCAGTGTGTATTTAGTGTCTGTGGAAGGAGCCAGCGCCTGGGTTTGAGTCCTCCTTTGCCCCCTGTTCGGCCTGTTAACCCCCCCCCCCCCATCCCAACTGCCTTCCGGGCAGTGAGGCCCCTGAGACCTGAGCTCCACCGAATGCTCTGAGCAGAAGGCGGTTCACAGCTGGCAATCGTATTAGGAGGCCACTCCTACTCACTCCTCACAAAGCCATCTGAAGTCCTCTGTAAGCCTTTTTTTTTTTTTTTTTTCACCTGGCTACTGCAGCCAGGTATTATGGGCTGCCCCACTCAGATGCCCCCTGTGGTTCTGTCCCCTAGGCAACTGATTTATCTATACTCTCACTCCAAAGCCTATTCACTCCTGTAGCATGAAAGCAACTGTAAATGCCAAGAGCTTTACCTTGGTACCACGAATCATTTCTCGATAAAACAGGATACGAACATGAATTTCCGAAGAGAAGAAGAAAACTTTCATTTTGGCAGGAAACTCCCATTGTGCTAATCAAAAGATCTGTTGTTATTCTCCTGTGGAAGAAAGCATTGAAACATATTTCTATTGCATTTTGTATAATTTTAAAATCAGTTACCAATTAATAGTTGACCTATGCAATCTTCAGGTCACTAGGTACTACAACTGAAATGTTTCTATTGAATTGGCTCACTGGACTCCAGTTAAATATTTTAGGCATCTTTCTTTCTCTTGCTTGCACATTTCATATGATAGACACATTATCAAGATCTAAAAATATATATAATTTTTAAATAACATTCTTTCTGTAACCATCTACCAAGATAACTTTGTATTTTCTATGATTTTGTTATCAGAACACTTGACAGGTAAGGAACATATCCCGCTAGTGGCCTCTGAGAGCAAATGTGTCATTTTCAGCCCTATTATCAGTTAAATAAAATATGAACCGAAGAGATGAATATGGGAATTTTCGAGTCTTCACTTCTCCTTCAGAAGATTCATGAAGATAGCGCAAGGAGTCTGTGACTGACTTAGGAGTTCCTGTATCACAGTGTCAGTGCCTTGACTGAAAACTCCTGCCTTACGACATTTCCTACCTTCTCCTGGTTAGTTTTAGCTGCCGGTCCTCTCCTCCATTGGTACCTTTTGCCACTGAAAATAGACTAAAGACATGCACAGTGGACTGAGTGCTGCTGATCAATCCTTTCCTTGTTCTTCCATATGTATTCTTGTTCTCCCTTCATTTTAGTGCCCTCTAAGAAAATGAGAAGCCATTGAATATACAATGTTGAAAGAGCAATGTTGAAAGAAAGATATCCAAATAGCCCAGGCCTGGGGTTAGTTCCAAAGATGCCTTACAGACAGGGCACAGTTCCTTCTGCACATGCAGGAACAAGTTGCTACACAGATGTGCAACAAACCAGATTTTTTTGGGTTTGCTGTAAATACTGGGAAGAAGACCACCTATAAAAATAAGATGAACCTCAGATTCTGCAAATGAAGAGGAAAGGCTTCTTCTCCCACAGAAGCCACTAGGATTCTTTCTATTGCTAGTAATGGAAGCTGTGTTTGGCCTGAAATGTAGTTATATTACATGGGCAATGAACAGAAAAAAATAAAAATGTATGTAGTCCAGTTTTCATAAAACATCAATTTCCCAGCACCAGAGGTAATAATTAATATTGCTATTAAACAAAAACCTACTAAATAGTAGTAAATACATCCCATAACTGCTCATAACAGAATAGATTTTTTTCAATTCATTGAACTGAAACTTACAGAAAAGGGCATATAATGAAATGGTTATTGCACAAAAGATGAACTGCTGCAGAAATTAATTTAATTATTCCTAGTAATCCTCTATGTCTCAAAATACTTTTATTATTCAACCCAAGGCTCTCATTAGGGAGTATTCAGCCACAGCTAATGTTCTGAAGAAAACTAGTTAATTTATATAACTGACAATTTATTTACAAGATACTTGCTTTTACCAGAAACTTTGGGTTTGCTGCTAAAGGATTCATTCACTTTACTTGGCTGATACCTAGAGTGGACTACCTGGTTTGGATACAACACATATATGAAGCATATTAAATCATTTATCTATACCTCTGTATGTGCAACTGTGTATTTACACATTTGTATATGAGGGGTAGGTCTATAATGCTACTTTTTGTCCTGTGTTTTGACACATCTTCTACCACAATGATAAGCAGTAAGGGCTCTGAGATTTCAACAGTCAAGAAGTTAGAAGCTATTCAGTTTCTTTGCTCTTTGCCTTTTGGGCAGCAGCTTGACATTGCTGATACATACTTAGATTTGTTATCTTATCCTGACTGACAACTCCCTGGCACAGCCCCTCAGTTTGGTGTCAGCTGCAAATGTGAGGAGAAAACTGCCCACAACATCGTAAGAATCATCACTGAAAACTCTCAGCAGTAGAGGACCAAGAGCAAAGACTGTAAAGAGCT
This sequence comes from Podiceps cristatus, assembly GCA_000699545.1. Taxonomy (NCBI): domain Eukaryota; kingdom Metazoa; phylum Chordata; class Aves; order Podicipediformes; family Podicipedidae; genus Podiceps; species Podiceps cristatus. The sequence continues at coordinate 10,426 of KL276521.1, read as the reverse complement.
CAGAACATTCTCTCTACACCCAAAAACAAGACACTTCCATCTACTCTTGAAACAGATTCCAAACGTTCATTTATTCATGTGCAGGTATTTACACCTAGCATGTTTTCCTTGATTGCTTGTGAGAACAACATGGAGAACAGTGCCAAAAGCCTATTTAGTTTCTACTGTTACTCTCTCTGTAAGGCCTGTTAGCATATTGCTGAAAGGGGTTTGATTGGAAAAGGGTAGCTATTACCTTTTTCTTTTTTTTTTTTCCCCTTAACCATTAATAGTGAAATATTTCCAGATAATAGTAAATTATCTGGAAATTTCTCCAGGAATGGAAGTTATTCTCAGCACACTAAAATTCCTGGCTTCCTTCTTTTTCTTCCTTTCAAAGATAAGTACTACTTAAGGGCTTTTAGAGTCTTCCAGTAGCTCTTCCACCACAATGATAAACGCTTACACTTATGGCTGAGGTTTCATGTGCCCGCTCTTTTAGAGCAGCAGACCAGGAGGAGGCACAGAAGTCCTGATCAATTGCAAACATACGAGTTATCCAAATACTTTCTAACCTGTTTCTTCCCTACAAGATGCTGAGCACTTACCCATTTACCACTGTTACCAATGATTTTATCCAATTGACCATAGTTACCTTATTCAAAAATTGATGCAAATATTTCTTTCACATTGTCTGTCAGTCACTTTCCTGGTGCACATAAGATAACATAGTTTTTCCTTAATCTTCCTCCTATTACTGCTTGTGTAGAATGGCTTCTTGTAACTATTGATAAAACTCTCTAGCTACATCTTCTCTGGAAATACATGGCTATCTCGTTAATGAATATACTCAAATTGCACAAAACAGCTTCTAATAATATATGTTTCAAAATACCAAATTCTCTGTCATCTTCTAGTTCTGAGACAGTTCTCTGGGAAGCCATTATAGATCTAAGTGCCCCAGTTTTACATTATGCTTGGCAATGTATTTCTTTAGCTTTTCTATATTCTTCTGTTGAAAAATCTTGACATACGGATGAGCACAGTATGAATCTCATGACTGTACAATGGGGTCCGAGGAATTTTTTGTAATCAATGGTTGACCAAAAGCTATATGGTAGCTATGACCACTATGTTACTCTGTATTAATCCTTGAAAATTCTTAAATTAGTAAAAAGAACAACAGAAACTAAGGATTGTGTAGGTTTGTGAGTGTTATATTTACGAGGCTGAGATGAAACTCCAATCTCATTAAAGCTGATAGGAAAATTTCTGAATTCAGTAGAGACTGAGTCAAATGAGTTTCAGTACCTTCTTTGGTTCTGTTTTTATTCAAAATAAGAATCTTACCAGTTTAATGATTCCCTAATATAAAGGTAACATTCAGAAATATATTGCATCAGATAACTTTTCAGTAGGTCCTGTTGAACAACAATCTGAACACCTCTAACTACTAAAGAAAAATGCTCATGTTTAAACAGCACAGGGTCGCCTGCTGGATGTATTAAAAAAACCCACGTGGTGACACGGGCTCCCCCTCGTGGTTATTTGTTAAGAAATATTTTAATTTTCCACACAAAACCCTTACATTTGCTAGGACTAATATCAGACGGAAATCCAAGCAAGGGAATGTTTCGAGATGAAATATATTCTGTGTAAAAAAACCCCATTTTTGTCAGTCATCTGTAAAAGGTCAAAATCAAAGACTTCTTGAATCATCATTTAATACTGATCGAAAGCAACCTAGAATCAAGTAAATCCTATAAATGTTATACCTTATAAGAATTTTACACCAATATAATTTGTATACACTAAATAAAAGTTGAAGACAGCTTTTGAAAGGAGTAACTATAGTTTTAACTGCTGTTATGGTAAGGGAGTTTACAGTAAGATGCCAGAAACGTGTATTTGTCAAAATCTAATTCAAGTGCCTTAACTTATAATTATATTATCACATACTATCTTTTTCGACAGAAATTTCCTTGCTTGGCACAGCAGCTTACGTCATGGGCAGTTGCAAAACAGTTTGTTTTATCGTGTTTAACACCTGGTTCCGTGTAACACCAACAGTCCACTATTGAAAAACAAGTCTAAGATGAAACTTTTGCTACAGCAACAGAACATCTCACAAGGAGAAATTATCCTCAACATACAGGTCAGGTAATAATTCATATTATTCCCATTTTATATATGATAAATGGAGGTACAGAGACAGTAAGAATTTTCAGTCGGCAATTACAGTGTCACACTGCTGAGCGACTTACTGCGTGAACGTACTTTATCAATCTAGTGCACTGGCAAGCTTCCTTATTGGTGCAAATTTTCCTTGTCTCCATACCTGTAGCTATGCGGTATGCACTCAAGCACACCACAGATGTGTTCAAAGTGGTGCAACCAAGGCTGAAATCTTGTGCAAGGTCATCAGTTAAGGCACCTAACTGACGATGAGGATGCAAGGTCTCCTGCAGTTCACTCTCCGTGTCCAGTATTCTGCTAATAACATCAACATCCTCTGCACAGTAATCTGTCTTGCATCATCTGTTAGGTACAAACGTATGTTGATCGCCTAGGATTGACAAATGATACGAACTTTATTGCTGGTAAATGTGTAATAGAGACATGTAATGCTAGAGGCACAACAGTTCATGTCAGATCCCAGTCCTTCCCTTCTTGCACTGGTAAAGCTGGTAATGTAGAGACACCCACATACCACCCAGTTTGAACCTTCCTTGGGGAAAAACTGGGCTTTGTCATGGTGAAGGCTGTTGTCTGCATCTTCCTGCCTGTAATAGCATGCATTAGTCATTCCAGAGAACACCACCAGTTCACACTTAGGGATTTCTTCCACAGTGCAACATCATATATATAGACAGACTTTCGCACAGCTGTCACTAAAACTGCCTAGATTTGTAATGCCAGTTGTCTGCAAAAGCAAGGAGGGAACTGTCGGAATTGCCCCAATTTATTTAGAAATCGAATGGGAATTAAATATAAATGAGTATACTTCATTTTACAGGGAAAAAAAAAAAAAAAAAAGGAAGACCTAATATAACCAGTGACAAACAGAAGCAAATAGAAACTCTGTAAGCTCTATCTCATTGCTAAACACAATCCTTCTAGTAAAACACAGCATAAAGTAGGACTTTACTTACTATTTATCTTACCAAATTTAGCTGCAGGATGTGGGGATTTTTATTTTTCTAATTGTACTGCAAAATTTTCACAGTAGTGGAACTTCAGTAGAGATGTGTCTTCTTCAACACATGGCCAAGCAGACAGCTGGAAAGTAATGTAGGTGATAGTTCTTAACCAAATCTGTAAAACTGAATTTTACAATTTTAAATGAAACATTAATCCTTTTTTTTTGATGTTATGAATGCAATCAATTGCAAATACATGTTATACATTGAAACCACAGCATTATAATATGCAAATAACCCTGCCATTTGAAAGAGTTCACAGACAAATTAATACAGAACTGTGGCAAAATGGAGTTTAGAAGAGTGCGTCTTAGTGCACTGACAGAGTCTCATGCAGATTTATTTTTAGGTTGTGTAGTTACTTGAGCATACTGATAGATGATGTAGCTAGACATCTGCATCCTGTTAAAGGCACCCAAAGTTAATAGCACTTACACTGGTTGTTTTTGCTGGAGGGATAATGGGTTTTTAAAACCACACCTCAAAGATTTATTACAGGCTCTTCAGCAACACTTTCCCTTGCATTACTGAGAAAGATTTATCAGTCCTGCTCCATAACTCTGGGATTTCTGAATGTTCTTCAAGTGAAGAGGTAGGTTTTATTAGCATTAAAATTGCTGTGTTATCATTAATTATTTGGAACTGAATCTTCTCACATTTATAATAGGAACACTCTCAGTTACTTTGCTACACAAAAAATGCAAAGAGAAAAAGCTGTCCCAGTAGTTACTCTCAAGCATCCAAGTTAATTGTCCTTTGCCTCAGGTGTGAAACCAAGATAATATTTGCCAATTTTATACCTTAACAGGAGTGCTGCAAAGTTAGTTAATCAATGCCTACATTTTTTTTTGAAAGCCTAACACAAGGAAAAATTCACTATTTGAGCTCAGTAAAAAAGCTTTAATAAACTAACAGGTCCGTTCTGCCATCTTTTTATTGCTAAGAAAGGCTGACTTGAAATACTTACCTCGTAAAAACCCTTCTTGCCATAGATCCTCAATGTCTTAAAAACATGATTTCTTTTAAAACATATGTCGATCTTCATATGTTTATAGGAAGGATTATAGCAAATTCACTTCTTAGGTCTACATAAATTAGGAAGTGTATCTACTGATAAAATCAAAATACAGTTAGAAAGTGTGTATGTATTAAAATTACATTTTTGACCGTGTAAGTTAAAATGCATTATATATTGGCAAAGTACTTAGATATGAAATACAAGAAATTAATAGAGCAACTGTGTAGTGTAAGTCCTTGCTTTTACTCACATATGCCTCACAAACCTAGAGCTTCTTTACTTAATTTTTCTTATTTTCTGTAAAATAGGGGTAGCAGTAATTGATTGACATTAGGACACTACTTTGAAAAGGTAAACATCTATACAGTTGTTCATTATCACTATATAACGTACTTAAAATGAAATACATTTTTCTGTGTGTCTGAATAGTACTTACAACTATCATCAAGCATTTTATTGCACTGCAATCTCTATCACTAATTCCTAGTTTTACCATCACTTTTTCAGATAATGTACAAAATGCAAAAGAACATGCCTGCCACAAACAGTGTAAATCTAAATACTAAGATATGAGTCAATAAGTAAATACAAGAAATAAAGGAGCACAAGAAAACAAAGAGACAAATCTCATCACATGCTATACATGTATTTTTTAAACATATTAAACATTTGGATTAAAAGAAAGAAGCAGAATAAATCTTTCCTGGAATGTACTTGTAGCAGAAAAATGGCACATTTTTAAAAATCCAAAGTATATGAGCACATAAGCCTTATTATATTTCTGAAAAAAAACCCAACCCCAAAAACTTTTTCCTCACAAAAACTTGCATTACCTTTAGAGACTCTTTGCAATGATGAAAGAATTAACCCCCTGTCAGTAAGCTGCTGTTTTTCATCATGGCAAAGGTAAAGAATGAAACACTGAGGATGACGGAGCCCTAAACTGATTAGCCACTCATCATTCAAGTGATGGTAATCTGCAATCTGAGTCTGCCTTCCTGCAAAAAGAAACTCCCATTACCATGATACACAAAGAAAGATAAACACATGTTTCTATTCTGTTTGGATGATATTATAGCTTGAAAAATAATTTATTTAAAGTTTTCATTTAAAGAATTAGATCCAGAATATATACGCACAGTGTGTTTTTCTACTAATAAATCCATCATTAGTATGTACTATGAACTAAAGATGAACTTGGATTATTTCATAAGCAAAGGCCAGTAGTTCCTAAACAAATAAGAAAATTCAATCAATCACAGACATTTCCTGTGTGTTTTCTGCTAGCAAAAAAATCCTTTAAAAGTTTTATTGCTATTTGGTATGGCATTATCACTTGATAAAAAACATTACTCCATAGTTACACAGTGCAATTTGGAAATAACCTTTATAAACTATAATTGATGAGAGAACATCTTCTGCTTCTGAATATTTATTACATTCTCATGTTCACTTTTCCCTGTGAAAACTCAAATAATTTATTTCAAACAGACACAATATTGGTATTGTCATACTCAAAAATTTCAGACATTCATTCAAGCCAAAGTACAAACATTGCTTTACCTTAAAAATGTCATAACCCATTTATAGTGAATAGAAAAAGACCAATTTCTGAGGACAGCAATAGATTTCACTCGCTGTTGAGAAGGAAAATCAGAACATGCAAGTCAAAACAGAATCCCAGTCTCATGTCAGCTGCTTTTGGCATTCAAGGGTTCTTCTCACAAGGTATAGGAACTGTGGTGACTTAGGTCAAGAAATATGCAATAATTGGTGAAGATCAATAGTTCTATACTAGTTCTAACTGCTGGCCTACAATTACAAGATCTATGCTTGCTGATTCCTCTAGCAGAACCGCTCATCTTCTTGTCTGACTGCATATGTAAATTGCTTCAATTTAGTCTAGGTTCTCAATATTTATTTCACTCCACTTAAAAATGAAGAATTTCTGATATGCCAAAACTAGTAACACAGGATACTAATACCAGCAAGCAATGCAACTCCTATTCGAATTCAGTATTAAATGTGCAGAATTCTCCACGATCTCCTTTACAGAATGCAACAATATAAAATCATAAAACCATAGAATCAATAATAGAATCATATAATCATAGAATAGTTTGGGTTGGAAGGGACCTTTAAAGCCGATCTAGTCCAACCCTGACAAGGAGCAGGGACATCTTCAACCAGATCAGGTTGCCCAGAGCCCTGTCCAGCCTGACCTTGAATGTTCCCAGGGATGGTGCTTCTACCGCCTCTCTGGGAAACCTGTTCCAGTGCCTCACCACCCTCAGTGTAAAAAATTTCTTCTTTATGTCTAGTCTGCATCTCCACACCCTCAGTTTAAAACCATTGTCCCTTGTCCTGTAACTTCTGTCCCTACTGAAAAGATTCTCCCCCTCTTTCCTATAGGCCCCCTTTAAGCACTGACAGGCCGCAATCAGGTCTCCCCGCAGCCTTCTCTTCTCCAGGCTGAACAAGCCCAACTCTCTCAGCCTGTCCTCACAGCAGAGCTGCTCCAGCCCTCGGATCATTCTTGTAGCCTCCTCTGGACCCGCTCCAACAGCTCCGTGTCCTTCTTGTGCTGAGGGCTCCAGAGCTGGACGCAGCACTCCAGGTGAGGTCTCACCAGAGCAGAGCAGAGCAGAGCAGAGGGGCAGAACCCCCTCCCTCGACTCTGATTTTGACGCAGCCTGGGACACAGTTGGCCTTCTGGGCTGTGAGCACACATGTCCAGCTTCTCATCCACCAGTACCCCCAAGTACTTCTCAGCAGGGCTGCTTTCAATCCCTTCATCCCCCAGCCTGTATTGATACTGGGGCTTGCTCCAACCCAGGCGCAGGACTTTGCATTTGTCCTTGTTGAACCTCATGAGGTTTAGCTGGGCCCACTTCTTGGGCTTGTCCAGGTTCC
>KL276520.1:0-45862 GCA_000699545.1 Podiceps cristatus | reverse complement strand
CCCCCCCCAAAAAAAAAGTTGGACCAATCATTTACATACTCCATGCAGTTAGGCTTGTTTCATTTTTCCAGTGTTCCTGGCTGGAAAGAATTATGTCTATATGAAAAGATTTGGTGGACCACAAGTCTGTGATGCCATTTGGTTACTCCTTCTGTATCCTGTTCTATAGCATATAAATTGGGGAAACTTGGCTGTAGACTACAGGCTGATGGCCACGTGCTCACTGATGATGCATATATTGTTCTAACATGGTTTAAAACCACCTGTCTGGCTCATGTTCAAGGGCTGAAATCAATGTTAAATTTGTAAAGTTTTGATGATTTGGGTGAGAAGGGTTTTTTATTCCTATTTTTATGCTAGTTGAGTCCCTTCCTGGCATTCTTCTGTTTTTAAAATTGAAATGAGATGTGACTGTAGAAAGCCTTGAAAATATTTGAAATTAAAATGTTAATTCCATGTATAGTAGTTTAAGCTGTTCTTTCATTGAATCTGGTAGCTGACATATGGCTACACAGGAGCATCTTCCTAAGAACTCCTGTGACAGTACTGCTGAATACAAACCTTAAGAGGACAATTAATTTAACTATTTGATAATGTGTATGTTTGAGAAGTAACAGACTAAGTAATCTGCATTAATGGAAAGACATCTGACAATACAGCTGTGCAAGGCTACCTACATCTGCCGTGGCTTCAGCCTCTGTGCTCCCCAGCTGTGCTTGGGGCTGCCCTTCCCCGCTGCCCCTCTGCCTAGGAGCAGGCGGGCTGACCTGGCAGCAATGCATGCTGAAGGCAGGCTGCTCCCATCTGTGTGCCCCTGCCCTGTGTGTGGCTGCTGGGTGTTTCCCAAGGGAAAGTGAAATTTGGTAAGAATTTCTGGTAAGAATTTTGGTGAGTTTGCTCCTGCTGTTAAGAAATGCCTGAACTTGGTGTGGATGGATGGTCTTTTTCTATATCCTCATTTAAGAAGTTTTGTTGAGGTTCTTTGTTGTTTTTTGGGGGTTGTGGGTTTTTTGTTTGTTTGGTTTGTTTTTTTATAATTTAATAATTTTGGAGTTAACCTTGTAACTCTTAGTACAACAGTAGGGCAATGTTAGAAGTTATCATGGGCTTTAAGATAATACAACTAAATCTGTTAGTTTGTGTTGATGCTGATCGCTGTGTAACTGTTGGCTTGCACGTCTGAGTCTTTGATGTGCTCTCCAAAACCAAAAGATCTAGGTTATTAACATTTACTTCTTAGAGTCGTCAAATAGTTTGGGTTGGAAGGGATGTTAAAGGCCATCTCATCCAATCCCCACTGCAGCGAGCAGGAGCATCTTCAACTCAGTCAGGTCTCTCAGAGTCCTGTCCAGCCTGACCTGGAATGTTTCCAGGGATGGGGCATCTGCCACCTCTCTGGGCAACCTGTGCCAGTGCCTCACCACCTGCATTGTGAAAAATGTCTTCCTTATGTCTAGTCTGAATCTCCCCTCTTTCAGTTTAAAACCATGACCCCTTGTCCTACCACAACAGGCCTATCACTGCTAAAAAGTTTGTCCTCACGTTTCTTATTAGGCCTCTGTCCTGGTTTCAGCCAGGATGGAGCTAGTTTTGTTTTCAGCAGCTCCTGTGCTTTGGATTTAGCGTGTGAAGAACGGTGGCAGCACGCTGCTGGTGTTGGTGCTGCTGAATGATCAAGGACATTTTGCTGATGTGCAGGTGCAAATACCTGGGAGGGACACAGCCAGAAGAATTGATCCGAACTGGCCAGAGAGAGTATTCCATACCATAGACGGCATGGCCAGTGCTTACATCGTGTTCTGCTCATGTTCCCTTCCTGTTACCTTAATTTTTGTTTTGTTTTGTTTGGGCCTGTTTGTCTGTTTGTTTGGCTGACTGTTCCCTGGCTCTCTGGAACTTGCTGTTCCGGTAGAGCTGTGGGGGAATAACCCTGCTCCCTAACTGCTGCTCAGGACGGGCTGTATCAGTCATCGGGTTGATCAGGTTGCTCAGAGCCCTGTCCAGCCTGACTCCTTTCATTTCTAGATACTACACTGTAATTAGGATGAGGATTTTAGTTCTTTCGTTCACCAAAGCTTTAGTAATTCTGGGATCGGAGGCTGGAAGCTGCTTTTCTGACACCTGTGATAGTCTGAGAGTTTTCTCAGCTACTTGGCAGAAAGCAGTTTGTTACTCCCCCATTAGCAAAGAGAGGGTGACTAAGCAGGGGGACATTTGGCATGTGGAAATCAATTATTCTGGACAGAAGAAATCAGTGTACTTTGGGGTTGATGGGGTTAAGTTGAACTTTGTCAAGCTTCAAGGGCTCTTGGTGCTTAAAATAAGTCAGACCAGCCTGGTTTGTGCTTACCAACATGCTCAAACAAATTTGATTTGTTTGGTTGTTTTTTTAATTTGGCCAAGCTTGATTTGGGACAGTAGCAGCATGCACAGTCTTGGGGTGAGGGGGGGTGGCAGGGGCTGGAAGGCACCTCCGGAGGTCATGTGTAAGCAGGGCTGGCTTTGAGGTTTGGTTGGGTCATGAAGTATTTGGATACACTGCCAATAGCATCTGAGGGAGAAGAGGCTAGCCAGAAGAGGGGTTGCAGTTTTTCCCTTCCCAGATCTCCCTCTGCCTTTTAGAGGGGGTCTGCCTTCCCAAGGTTTGCCTCCAGCTCTGTGTGCTCAAGGTGGGCTGTCCTTGCTCCTCGTGGGAAGGTGCATGCTGGGGACAGGTCTCAGTCAAGCAGAGATGCTGCCGGTGGAGCACGGGGCTGCGGTGCGCGAGCGGCACTACTGTTGTCCAGGGGACGTCTGCGAATGCAAGATGGTTTCTTCTCCGAGCAAAGGTTGGCTGGTGGTCTGACTGCCTGCAAAATCCTCAGCCTTGCCTGCTTTAGGGACAGGAAAACCAGCAGCAGAATGGTGGTGCCCAGTTGAGGCATGGCAAGCCATTGCAGTACCTTGTAATATTCCTCTGAAAATACTGGTGAAGGAGGGTAATGTGGGCATGGAGTCAGGCGTTCAACAGGGTGAGTCGTGATGCAGGAACTGTTAGCACGGTTCAGTTACAGTTGGGTTTCTTGTAAAATGTAACACACAGCATCATGGACTATTCTAGATTTAGGATTCTGTTCAAACATTAAATTAGTTTTCTCCCTGTTGTCGAGATTGACAAAAACAGCATTAAAAACGGGAAGAAATGGGTATTAACAGACATGCCAGGAGCAGGCTGTGAGCTCCCTTTTCTCTCTGTGAAGAGCCAGCTGGGTCTGGCCAGACTTGTGGATGTGGTTCATCGACAGCTGTGGTGGTGGCAGCTGGTGTTGAGAGAGCTGGTGGGATGCATCTCCACCCTCCTCCCCTCACTGGGTCATCTGCCATGCCTTTCTATGCAGTCAGGTAGTTGCTCTGGGATATTATGTTGCACAAAACTATTTTTACAGCATTCAGACTGCAAACTTGCCTTGGAAGTAGTCGTATAGATAGTTCCTTTGAAAACTGTCTGCTGTGCCTCCATTGACATAAACAATCTATACCCCATAGGCCTGCTACACAGCTGGCAAGCTGAAAGCTGGCTAGACTGTGTGTGCACTGTATTTCTCTGCATGTTGGAAAACAATATGCATGTGCTTATGAAGAACAACTCTTTGTTGTGAAATGACTAACTTTTCTTATAGGACCGAAGACTACAATGCTTCGTCTAGCTGTAAAGTTTTTCCCTCCAGACCCGGGTCAGTTGCAAGAGGAATATACTAGGTAAAGTATTTTTTGAAGAATTTGATTTGCCTTACCTACTGAAAGAGTAGGAGGACATTGCATCTGTTTCCAAACAAAACTTGTATCAAAGATGAGCACAAAGAGTGCTTTTCATTAGTGTTCACGGTTTTAGCAAACACATGTTGGCAGATGAATATTATAAGAAAAAATGTTTTTCACAACAGAAAACAGTGCGGGTTAGGGCTTGTCAAACATTATGGTGTCAAAAGAGACAGGAAATACTGCAATTTATAAACAGTACCTATATAGCATAATCAGTACATATTTTAATAAATGATTTATGATTTAAATTTACAAAGGCCACCCTTTAAGTATTCTACAACTAGCAAACGCTTCACTGTTCACGTTTTTCGCCAATGCTCATCATGGGTCGCTTCTGCTGGTTGATCTTTGGTAAATTAAGCAGACCTATCCCCATGCTAGCACCTGGAAACGTGGTTTGAAGTCTGTGCCCCTAACAAGGATGCTACAGGATTGTAGTGTTTTAAGAGCTCATTTAGTGCTCTTCCCACTTTTAACTGGAATTCCTTCTAGAGATCCACGGAGGTTCCTTACTGTCCTTCAGACTTACTTCAGAGCAGATTGCTGTGATGCGATGTGAATGTCTCTTGTAATGATAAATGTTGTCTAAATATTTTACTTTGCTGCCAAATTTCTTTTGTTAATTGCTGTTTCTTAGGAATGACATTAGAAATAGAGCTTTTTGGAGCAGGAACTGTATTTTGCCTATTTATAGAGTATTTCACAGAATCAAAGAATCATAGAATGTTTGGGGTTGGAAGGGACCCCTAGAGGTCATCTAGTCCATTTATTGTGGAATTCTGGTCTGTGCTTAGAGCATCTAGGTATTTCATAATGCTGTTAATGATATATACACTTTGTTGTGAGTGTATTGAAGAAAGCAAGGTAGCCCAGAAAACATGCAGAAAAATATACAGAAACCAGAGCATATTTTACAGAAGTCTTTAATACATACTTACAGTTCTTTAAAATTAAAAAAAAAAAAAACCACCACAACCTGTTTACCTTTTATTATCTTTTTGCCTCAAGAATGTGATACATAATGTTTTAAAATAAATTCTTCTTTAAACAAATATTACTGTTCTCTTTCAGGGTGTAATTCAGTAAAGAATATTGATCAGTCTGTGAGTTCAGAGGTTTATAGTAATGAGCTGCTGCCTATTTACTGCAGTCCTTATTGCACCTTCTTTCAAGTAATAAGGAAAGCACAAAAGTCCAGACAGCATTACATTCATAAAAATGTATCGAAATTGGTTTAGGCTACTAAATCGATCCTTATCAGCACACTTTCAAGGCTGCCATGTTTTTCTTCTACCCTTTCATGTTTTGCAGGCAGCTTATTACTATACAAAACTGTTAAAACAGAAATCTGTTCCTCTTTAACAACTGATATGGAAAATACTTTAGTTAAGTGAGTATAGCAGTATAAGAAAAGGAAATTTAATTTCTTACTGTCTAACATTGTAGTCCTGGAAAATACAACCACTGAGTAAATCAATTGAGTGCTAGCAGAAATACTCTTTATTTTTGCTAACAAGATATTCGAATCAGTGATGTTCTCCCATCTTTGTTCCAATAGATCAAGTCACTTGAGGTATTCATTAAGTTTTATTCCAGCTACTGGAATTACAGCTGCTGTTACTTCATAAATCAGAGTTGTTAAAAGTGTGGTTTTCCTTCTGCTTCTGAGTCCCTGTGTGTTCATTTATGCTGATAAAGTGCACTGGATTAGCCATAGGTTTCTGGGTTTGATTTGACCATCCTTGGTAGCAAGGCTTCTATGTTCTCTTGGTTTTGGAGATGGGAAAAATTAGGAGATGCTGGTTTTATGAAGTACTGCTCAGTCGTTCATTGTTCTTTCATGTGTCAAGGTGGTACTTATAACTCCAGTGCTTGTAACTCCCTCAGGTACCTGTTTGCGTTGCAAATCAAGAGGGACTTGGCAGAGGAACGACTGACCTGCAGTGACAATACAGCTGCTCTTCTGGTCTCTCACCTTCTGCAGTGTGAGTATCTTGACTGTGGTGATGTCGGGTGATGTTGCCATTGCTAACCCGAGTTAAATAACCTACAGAAGCTTTTGGTAACTACAAGCCCAACTGTCTCATGGTATTTCCTTTTGTACATGCGGTAAACCTGTTGATTTTGAACACTGGGATTATCGCCAGGGCTAACTGTGGTGAGGAACAGCTGGTACTTATGTACAAGATAACTTGGGCTTCATGGAGACTGTACGAAACGAAACCCCTTGCATATTGTCTGTTTTCCCCGGCTCTGCAAACCAGGTCACCAATGTTCCTCATCTTCCAGACAGCTGCTCCCATCTGCCCCTGTGCTTCCTTGGCTTTGTTTCTCAATTTCTCTGTGGCTGGGGGGAGATAAGCGGACTGAAATAAAACTAGACTGGGCTGAAATAAAACTAGAAACATGCCAGCACAAGTTCAACAAGAAGGGTTGTCAGCAGCTTTCCTCCTTTCTGAGAGTGCAAATGGAAATGGGAAGCAATTGATTTGGAAGCTCTCCATGTTGCTGCTCACTCGGTCTGTATGTGCCTAAAGACCAAAAAACGTGGTCTTTAAGATGAGTTGGTTGAAAACTTTGAATGAGTTCAGACACCAAATCAGCTGGAGGAGGAGCCAAGATAGAGTGTTAGCAAACCTGTAACTTGAGCTGCGGAAATGGGGGTTTGTGCCTCCTTGTTGCTTTGAAACAAAGGCTCTATTAGGTGACACCTCTGCTAAACAGTTATTAGTTATATAATTATGCATTGTAAAATAATAATACAATTATAATAATATTAGTAATGGTGATTTTATTGGAAGAGCAAATCTATCTTGCATGTGTGCCATCAGTGAGTGACACAAAATTTGCTCATGATTTTCTAGTGTAAGCTCTGCATTCCACAGTGCAGTGTGGAGCTAGTGAGCAAATCTCAACATCTGCCTTCATTAGCTTCATTCTACCTTACTAGAAAATGAGAAGTGAGAAAGAATATGTTTATTTTTAACATAAATTATTATACAAATATGCCTTTCGGTTATGGTTTTTTGGTTTTTGTTTTTTTCTTATGTGCTGGCTTGATTTTAAACAGGATATTTCTGTGTTCTTTTTAAGAACAGCTGTCTTGGGTGAGATTATTAGTTTATTTAGTCCACGCTCCTTTCTCTGACCATAGTTGATAGCAGATGCTACAGGGAAGCCCTCAAAAGTGGAGCAAGCATACAGTGATGCTGCGTTTGTTTCATCCATCCAGTCACCTTTGCATGTGGACTTTCTAAGTTGAAGACTGACTCTGCCTCTCTTTCTTTAGCTGTGCTTGCCAAACTTTGCTTCTATGTATTTGTCTGATTTTTGAATTTGCTTGTATTTTTGGCATCCTTCCATGAAGATGAGCTTCACAGCTTAGTTTTTGGGAGGTTTGTAGGGTAATATATATCCTTTTGTCTTTTAAATAAAACTTTTGCATTTTAATTCAATATTGTAACTTCATATTTTATTATCAGAAAAAATAAATATTTTTTAAATTTATTCAATTTGTAATTTTTGTATACAACTGCCATACATTCTGCCTGCCTCATGCATTTCTTTTCCAAGCCAAAGACTTCTGGTCATTTCATGTCTTATCAGATGGAAGCTATTCTGCACTTTTGATTCATGCTCTTTTTCTTCTGTAAATCTTGTCCTAAATCTACAGTGTCATTTTTGGCTGGATATATGAAGGGGAGACCAGCACTCAACATGTAGTCACTCTGGGGATTTATAGTCACATAACACTGCTTTCTCTTTCTGCTATTTTTGGACAATTCCTAAAATTTAATTTGCCCTCTTCCCAACTAGGCTTGTTCATGACTATTTTACATATATTTAGAAAAATTCAACTGAAATATCCGGATTTGGTATGAGTATCTGTAAGGAAGAAATGTTTAGACCACCTTATGAGTCTTCTACAAGTCATATCTTTGACTGTAAAGAAGTCTAAATTTTCCAGACGATGTTCAAAGACTACTGTAATCCCCAGGAAGTCTGCTTGGGTTAAATGTGAGGGTTTTGTAAAATGAAGCTGGATACAAAGTGTAATGCACAAATTTGAAGCACTTAAAGGAAAATACATCTGGCTCTTGGGGTCTCTGTAATTCCTCACCAAGTATTTTCTGTCATTGTTCCTTTTCCATTGTGTCTTCTTATTCTAATGTAATTTTGTTTTCTGTAATAGCTGAAATAGGGGATTTCGATGAATCAGAAGATCGAGAACACCTTCAAGCAAATCAGTATTTGCCGAACCAGGAAAGAATTGAAGGAAAGATTCTGGAGTTCCACAGGAAGCATGTGTAAGTGAGGATTCATCTACATCCTTAAGATATACTCCTGGGAGTGGGACGCTTGTTTAGTGAAGGTCGAACACACTGCATGATGGGATGATGTTCTGAGTTAAACACCATTTACATCTAGCAAGAAAAGTTGGATGTATCAGTAGTTACCTATTTAGGACAGAGTTGTTGGGCAGAAGTTTTTCTGAAGCAGTTTTTTCAGTGTACTTTTAATAACATACCAAGGAAAGCTATGGTAAGCTTGTAATTGTGGCTTTAAGCAAAATCATTCTTCAAAATTTCCAGTCTACAAAGTTTAAGTTCAGCTTGCCATCAAATGCATAGGTCTTGCTTTTGTCTAAATAATTAGAAATCAGTTGCATTGTACTCATTCAGTACTTGTTGAGCACAAGGGAGATGGAGAAGGATGGAGGGAGTGGGGGAGAAATAACTTTTATCAGAATTTATGCAATACTTTATCTTGCAGCTGGAGTATTTTTGAAATAAGTGAAGTTTGTTAGGGACAAAGAAACTAATTGCCACAAATAGAAAATTAATTCCAAAATGGAGTCAGGAACTGTGGAAACGAATGCTTTATTATTTGAAATGCCCACTTCTCCTGTCATGTGCATTCAATGTACAATAAGGTCATGTGTTTTACATTCTAATCTGGCTAGGCTTAAAATGTAAAGATCTACTCGGTGTGTGCGGTGTAGAATATTTTGATAAGTAAGAAGACTTTGGAGCAGTCAGTCAACATGATGCTCATGAAATGGAAGTCAACCTACATGGAGGCTCTGTTGTAATCAAAATACTACTTGGAAGATCAGGGTTTGCATTGCACAACCTATATTTGCCACAGCTTCGTTCTTTTAGGCATTTTAGCACACAATCTTAATATCACTGAGAAATTTCAGACCTGCCATGCTGGTCCTAACCTCGCTTGTGCAGTTCTCAGAGTCAACAGGCTAAATCAAAAGAAAGTGTTTGATAAAATGGTGATATAGGTTTGATTTCAACCGATAGATCTTTTTCTGTAATTTTTGAGACCTTGCCAATTAGGATTTATCAATTTGAAGTGCTTTTATTAGTTGTGAATATCCACACACAGTTAATTGTGCATGATTATGTGTTTTAATCCAAATATTAATTAGAAATTTAAATTTTCCTTTTGCTCTGTGTGGGTAAACACAGGGATTGTTGCTGACTGACTTTCTTTTAAGACAGAACAAGGAGGTTTTTCAAGGCAGCATCTGTGTTTAAGGCTAAGACACATTCTGTGTTATGAGAAAATCAGTTCCTGAGAATTTCAATAATTATTTACTTTTTATGATCACTCATTTTCAGTTGTGCTGAAGTTATTGGTACTGATGGAGTTTCAGCTTTGTTGATTCTTGATGAAATCAGATGTTTGTTACTTTTTTCTGCTTTTGAACCTTTGAGATGCATGTGGAAATGATGAAGGCACAAGCCAAATGTTTTGAAGTAGTTTGAAGTAATTTTGAAGTAAATTAAAATGTATGCTAGGATTCTTCACCTTGGGAGAAGGTAGCTGGAGGAGGGGAACCATTAATTGCACAGAAATATTTGATTATTTTCCTCATGTCGAAAAAAGTGCTGAAACAGGCAGTAACTTCAAAGCAAATAAAGAGGAGGAACATCCCTTTCATACAGCTCATAATGACATTGTGAAACTTACTGCTTCAAGATGCTGTGGAGTCTAAAGCTACAAATGGCTTCATGAAAGATTTTGATGACATCATGCAGTATAGGCTGATGGCTTTCAAATTTGACATGAGACGTGTGATGATGTAGTTCTGGGATAAGTACATCCAGACCATGTACAGAATGTCCCTTTGTTAATTGCGTGCCTGGATCCAACTGAGTTGCTTCTGCTTGTGGGGAATTTTCCTAGTTTACTTTTCTTGATGGAAAGGTCGTGACTGTCTTCTGAGTGAGTCAGGGACTGGTAATTTTATTAATTAGATTTGAGCTTTTTTTCAAACAAGTTACTTTTAATCATTCTTTACAGTAAGGAGAGTTTGTATTTTTGCCTGTAAGGAAGAAGTCAGAGGAAGGTCAATAGGAAAAGATTCCTAGCTTCATAAGTGTACTTTTCATTAGTTTAATGAGAATTGCATCGAATAAAGCCATATTATTAAAATTATTACAAATCTTATTTTAAATGAATGTTTTAGATGTGTACGTTCAATCCATGTTAAGATTAAAATCTGAAGCATGTGGTTGGAAAAGGTTATGATGGCACGTTAGCGATACCTGAGTACCTTCAATGCATGTTTTAAACCACTCTGCGCCTTTGGAAAAATTTTTGTTAGAGAGATGTCATTTTGGAAGCACTGCAATCCTAAAAATAGCTGTGACTTCCTTACATTTCTCTCCTCTCTTCCCTTATCCAGGGCGTATTGGCCACCCTTTTCCATTTTTAGTAGTTGTTAAAGTCCCGTGTTTTCCTGGAGGATAGACACATTTCTCCTCGTTTCTGTTACAAGGAGCAAGTGGGAGCATGGACCTTGGGTGTTTGTCTCCTTCCTGGCAACACACAGTGTAGTTAAATGGATGAAATGCTTCTCTCTCTTATCATCCTTGTACATCATATTTTTATTTTTGTGGTTTATTTTCATTTTTTATTTCCTTCAGTTGGCCTTATTATTCCCCCACTTACCTTGAGCAGACTGACATTTTCTCCCACTAATGATTGCTTTTGACAGAGACTTCTCATATAAACAGAGCCTTCAGGAAAAGAACCCCATTTCTGGCAAGGTGGTTCATCTCCAGGTTGCTGCTGCATCATCTTCTTTCTGCCTCAGGTTTCCTTCTTTGCAGCCCTTGTTTCGGCCCTGGACACCCTTACTCAGTACCAGTTTACAGGGGGGTTCTGTGTCGTATCAAGCCGTGAGCACCGATTTGGCTTCCTCAGGCTGGAGTTGCAGCAGGACGCCTTCCGGCGCTATGTGTGAGTTGGGGGAGCAGGAGGATGCGTATGACTTCGCAGAGGGGTGCTCAGGCTCTTTGCATGACGCTATGGAGGGTCTCTTCACATTAGAAAGTTGTGGCTTGATTATTTTTTTATTATTGCTCCATCGTAGCTATTAGAACTGATAGAAGAACATAAAGCTGAATAAAAGAGAATCTGTGTATCCAATCTGTTCTGTATCAAAAGGAGAGAAAACATATAGAGAAGATTGTATTCAGAACGACGGCTATTGAAAGCTTATATTGTATTAAATATACTTTATTTTTTTTCTTTCACTTTTACAAATACTTTCTTTTACTTTCACAAATACAGAAATATGGGGTTTATATTTAACTTTGCAAATATAGTAACAGTAAACAGGATTAGTTATATTTTTGGTATAGCATGTTACTTAGTTGCTTCAGCAAGAGACTGAATTAACTTTTCTTATTTTATTTCTATGGTTTATTAAAAAAAAGGTTTATAGCATCACTGCCACTCAAGATGTGATGTCAGTTGCCTTTCTGGAAATAGCATGAGTAGAATACTTGCTCTGGGGTGAAGGTAGCCCAGAATTAGATGTAACATAATTTGCTTGTATTCAGATGGCTGTAGGATTTTTTCTTACATAAATCAGGAAAGAAATAGATCTGATAGATGTATATTTACATTTACTGTAATCCTTCATGTCCTTTCACAACTTGTTAGCCTAGTTGTCCATGATTTAAATTATTTTTGAAAATAGGATGTTCATAAATTGTTTTTAAGTTAGAAAAACTGTAACTTTAGGTTGATACATAGTCTAATCAACTTCTGCACATGCAGCATTTTGATACTTCATCTTTAAAATTCTGTATTTATCACTGGTTTTAAAGGCTCTGTAAACCACCTAACATTTAACGGCATTTTTTTTTGTTTTTTTTTTTAATCAATTGCCACATGTATATTTTAATGCACAACCAATATTTGTCTAGGTGGATGTTTGGAAGGAACCTTTACACTGAAACCTGTTGCATTGACAGCAGCTTTTGCTGGAAGATACATGTAATAGTTAGTCTGTTGTCCATTGACCTGGGGAAGACTAAGAAGATTTATCTGCTTAATGGATGAACAAAATTAGACCAGATTGTTTTCAGGCCGGGCTGTGCAGCTTAGTCTCAGCAAACATCTGAGGGTAATTACTCTGAAATTGCTTCTGAGTTGTAACCACCTGTGGTGCAGCATGAGCTGCCCGGCATCGCTCCCGGCTTGCCCCACTCGAGGCTTTTCCACCCTTGGGTAGGTGCAGGCAGGTTGTGTGCATGAGAACATTCTTAAAATTATTGGGGTTTTTAATTCTTTCTGGGATGCGCTGTGCTGTGGATCGTATCTAATGGAATGTGAAACAACTGTCAGTGGTTCTGCATCACTTATACTGGACAGTTTATGAACAATTTTTAGTACTATATATCTCCAGTTTTCTAGTTGCCATTTTATCCTAATTTTTGTTTCTCTTCCCTTCCAACCCCCCTTCCGAGCCTCCAGCATCCTCAGCATCCTAAAAGACAAAGCACCACTTTAATTCTTAATGTCACTCTATTCAGAAGAATTATAGGAGGAATTAGTGTGGGTGGGAGTTACACGCAGTGCCCTTAGAGTGTAACTCAGGAAGCTGTGGCCAAAATTAATATTTATGATCTACCTTTTTTGTCTCGTGTGCATTCAATTAACAGGAACTGTGGTACTTCAGCTATTTTGATGCAGTTAAGGAATCTATGGAAGAAACAGTAGTAACACTTAAAGCCAGTATAAAAACACTTATTCCAGCATGACTCATTTCAGTAAGAGGAAATCTGCTTTGCCAGTTTAAGCTCTTAGACATAACTAGTTCATGTGGTGGTAACACTGGCAGAAATGCAGCAACAAGACTCTGTATAGTCTGGCATTTCTTTTTCCATTTGAAATCAGATTTTTGTTCCTCTGTGTGTTCTTTACAATCCCTTTATACATACACAGTCGTACAATACTGACACTTGGATAAGGTTGGAATATGGACTGAACTTGTAAAGCTAGGAACTTCACTGAATCCCTGCTTTCTCCAGTTCGCAAAATAAATTTTGGATTTCCTGTTGTAGTGGTTTAGTTTGTTTTTTTGTTTTTTTTTTTCTCCAGAATGAATAAGGCAATAGAATGCTGTTGAAATCCTGTTGTGACATGTATGTGTGTTCAGGCTTACTTTCTCTGCATTTTTGTGTATATGTGTGTTTAGTTAAGGGAGCATTTTACTAAGAATCAGAGAAGCATTGTTTCTTCTTATAACTTCCATTTTTAAAATGTTAGCATTCTAAATAAGTCTCATAATTGCACTCTGAATTGTAGAGACAGTTCCTACATACGGTTAAAATGTATTGTCATCCCTGTTTCTGAGAAATTCAAATGTAATAATCATTCACTTTAATATTCCCAATTTATATTTAAAAGAAATATATATGAAGCAAAAAAGGTTGTTCAATCTAAAACATGACTGTAGGTAGGTAGAAGGAGGTATTTTTAAGGCATGTGCCTAGAAAGGCAAGTCAGGGTAGCAGGAGAATTTATTTACTACTGATGATTGGCAGTACGTAATGCACAAAAATTGATCACACTACAAATAGTTTATCATCTGTTTTAATGAAATGAAATACAGATTATTGGAAGGAAGGCCATTTCTTGAAAAAGGATTTTTAAAGTTTATCTTTGTGTGTGCAGGAATCTAATCTGATTTCAGCACTAGATGGTTGTAAATAGAATAATCATCCATTTTTATCCAGTGTCTTCCTTGTACCACCACATTTGTCCTAGCAAACTTGCATGCTGCAGGAACAATTCAGTCAATGCACTAGCATAGGTGGCTCGTGTGGCACTTGCTTGGAAGTAACGTAATATTTATTTGTTCTAATAGTTTTCAGTAGGGATGTGGGGGGTCATGTTATAAAGCTGTGGCTGAAGCAGCCTCACTGGTCCTAATGCTCGTGTTTCTGTGCGGTCAGAACAGGAGAAGGGTCTCCTGCCTTAAGTCATTTTCCTGGACCCTATTTATGCTTAAAATTGGGTGGCAGTGTTCTCTTACGGTCTGTTTTTGGTTCAGAGACTACCTTAGGCAACAGGCTTGCGTTTGTAATAAGGACTTTTTTTATGTTGCAGCGTAATTGGGCATGTTCAGTAGCCAGAAGTCCTCTTTTTCCATGGCAGCATTTGCTTGTTCTTGGAGCTTCCTAAACCCCTGTCAAGACCCCCGAACTGGCAGAGGCAGTTTTGACTTGTAAGGAAAAGGTCTCATCAATACAAGTACCAGTGCTTCACTAGATCATTTCAAAGCTTGTGAAATTACATATTTTGGGGTGGTCCATATTTTGGGGGTCTTGGCTCTCTCATGTCCTGGTGGCATGAGAGCTCTGCAGAGAGTCTTCCGTGGCCCGGGTAAGAGGTGTTTCAGGCACTGCACCCCTCCTGCTCCGTGGGTACTCTCTCTTCTCTGCACTGGCTTTGCTGACGAACTCAGACACACGGTCTGTGGCCACCCCTCGTGTTCCCGAGAGCCAGCCGAACAATGCACTATAATGCATTGGGAAAAATGGGGGGGAAGGGGGGGGGGGGGAAGAAAGAAAAGAAGATACAGGACTATTTTGTCATGCAGGAAAACAAAATGTCAGTTTGGCTTCAGTGAAGTTGCAGAGAAGTAAATGAAGACTGAATCTGTGAGTGGTGCATACCAGAATCTGTAACAGTCCCTGTATTGCTTGCTTGGACTTTGTGCAGGCTCAGATAGGAGGTGCTCCATGTGCGTACATCTTCCTCCTGTTTTCAAAGTAATTTCAACAGAGATGATACTTCAGAAGCTATTCGCTGCATTCCTTGGCAAGGAGGAAATCATAAAGAGGAGATGAGGGGAATGCATTGCACCCGATAGATAGTACTGCCCTGATAATTCTGATCCAGTCCCGAAACCATTCCTGAAATGGGTCATTCTCTTGCAGTATTTGCTTTGTTTTGAATGTGCTGGCTGTGCAGCTCTTTCGTCTCTCACTTCTTACCTGGTTAATATCAATGTGTGTACCAGCAATCAGGAGGAGTATTTCTGAGTCGTTCAACTTCATCATTTCTAAACTGAAAAAGCTCTGAGCTAGTTAACATTCGTTTCACTGCCCGTGTCTGTAGAACATATCTTAGGTCCGTCATCTGCCATTCCATATTGCTCCTGTTACAAAAGTTCCAGTGTACACTGCTCAACCTGGAGTGAATCTGCCCAGCTAGATGAGATAGAAAATTCTCATTTAGTGCCAGAGTTAAGTCTTAAGTGTGTTAGCCATGTTGGCAATATTGTAGAATGAGATTGTTCTTAAAACTTTATTTTTCTTCCTCACTTTTTTTTTATCAGACTTCCAAGTGCTTGAAATTGCTCGGAAACTGGAGATGTATGGCATCAGATTTCACCTTGCATCAGACCGTGAGGGCACCAAAATTAATCTAGCTGTTTCACACATGGGCGTGCTGGTGTTCCAGGTAATGTGGGGAGAGCAGACTGGGTGTGTGTGTCTGTCTTTCCATTAGCATATCTTGGGAGTAAGTCTCTCATTTTAACTTCAGGTGTCTCTGATGATTTTAAAACTTTGCACATTTTTATGGTCAAGGGAGTGTCATTTAAGCCCCCAAAATACTGTTTGATGCGGTTTGCCCTTGTTGGTGCAGAGAGAAGAGCATCAAAATCAACAGTGACACCGAAGTAGAAGGGGTTTTGTTGTCTGTTTGAAAGTTAGATATGTGTCCAGAGAAAATCATCAATTCATTTGGTACAGCCCTGGAACAGGTCTGTAAGCCTGGAATTTTGGTTCAGTTTCCCATGTTTTAACGTTATAGTCTATTTTTCCTGGGTAATGTTGCTCTCGGTGTATGGAAGTGCTGTTTCTTTGCAGTGATTGGACCAGTTAGAATTACTACTTTTGTTGTATTAAATTAAATGGTTGGACTTGATGATCTTAAAGGTGTTTTCAAACCTAAACAATTCTATGAGTCTGTGAATAATTGACTCGATGATCAGATTTCTCATTATGAATGGGATCATATTGTTTTCCTCCCCCCAGAAACCACAGGCAGCTGACCTACTGAAGTATTTCTGTTTAGGCACTCATTTTCTGTTCACTTTGTATCTTACCTGTGCTTTTGTTACTGTGGGGCACCTTCTTTTTGAAGATGCATCAGCCGCTGCCACCCTGCAGCTCCTCTCGGTCCTCCCCAGAGGCCTCTCAGCCCCTGAGGTTTCCATCATTTCAGCTCATTTGAGTCTTTCTCTTGAAGTACCATTTTTTGTCTCCCTTTGCTTATAGGGCAACAGGAGAATTGCTGTGGTAGTGAGTGTTGGCAAGGTCCTTCCCCGAAGCTTTGGGAGTCAGTGGTTCGGGGAGGGGAGGGCTGATGGAGGGCAGCAAGGTGAAGGGAAAGCCTGGTTTTAGCCAAATAAGCAGGTGTGTGAGGAGAGAGCTCAGCAGGACACCCTCGTACACATGGCAAGTACTCCTCAGTATATTGTACTGCCAAATTAGAAAAATCAGAAAAACTGGCTTGGAGGATTGTGTCTGGAGTTCTGCGCAGAGGAAAAGGAAAGCGTGTTAAATAAAATGAAACCCTCATCTTGCTTGTACCATAAAGTACAAAGTGAATATTGATGGGGTTGAGATGTTTCTTTCCCATTTATTTTTCTAGGTTTTCATTCAGTTTTCTCGTGTCTGTGCAGAGACAGACAGGTATCGCACACTTGTAGCTATCCCTGTACTGAAAAATAAAATTGTTTAAGGGAATGTTGTCACCAGAAACAAAAATCCAACAGAATGTGTGTGTGTGTGTGCTCATGCACGTGTCTATATACCTGCAACAGGTATTTGTTTGCTGCTTTTACTTCCGAAACTTCTGCCACCTTTTAACTTTCGTCATTTTAATTCAGGGTAATACGAAAATCAATACCTTCAACTGGTCGAAGGTCCGTAAACTAAGCTTCAAGAGGAAAAGATTCCTTATTAAACTCCACCCAGAGGTCTGTGTAAGTTTTACTGTAGTAGGCTGGTCAGTGTTGAGAAAAATACCCATACTTAATTTTATTATGAAAAATTCTAGAGTTCGTAATTTTATAGAATAACTTCAGTGGGGTAGGCTTGGTGTCACTATTCAAGTAAAAATCTTTTCTAACCCAGTATGTCTGTCATCTTAGAATTTTTGCTTTCATGTATCAGCTTCAGTTTATCCTTGGCATAGGCCTATACATGTGTAAAAGACGGGGAAAAAAATAAAACCGAGTGCTTGGTGCATCCTCTCTCAGTACTTTTACCCTGAAAAGGTTATATTTATTATGTCCCTTCAATATAAATGGAGGTTAACACCCTCATGAACCCTCTGATCCATTATTGCCAAAATGCACTAAGCATTGAAATAGTAAATCTCTGTTGTTTAGGTAAAACTGTGTTAGGAAGTGCTTTTGGCTGTAGTTCTTTAAAAGAGCACTGTAGGACACTGCTGATACAAATGGTGATTGCTTTATATGGCTATTTCCCCCAGGAACTCGCTGAATATGTGCTGCTCAGATGAAAAACCTGGTAGATATTTTGGTTCAGATTATTGGTTCAGATGAGAATAATCTGATACACCTCAGGAAAGAATATGTGGCTGAGATTGTTGGAGCTTAATTTTAAGGAATGTGTGATTACTCTCGTTACACCTTCCTTATCTTTTCTATGTATCTGTGTAGAAGTGTTATTTTTCATGCTTGGCTGATTTACAGTAGATGTTTTTGATTGCAGATGTCATCAACGTTGTTGCTTCCACACTGGATGACTAGATTACATTCAATGTAGGGTTGTATTAAAATGGGGGAGGATGTTTGGACATAATATAGTTATGTGTATCAAGGAAATCTGAAGCAGGTCACACTGTCTGTCTGCACGTGTACTAATGTGTCTCACAAAGAGAGCCTCGGAAATTTCACGTGATAACTGTACTCTGACATACGCAGTGTTTTCCAGTCTCATCTAAATCTCAGGAAGACAAACATCAGAACTGCTAAGGAAAAAGTATTTTAAAATTGCTACTGTTTCACTTAAATATTTTAATTTCTTTCAAATTATGATCCATATTTCTTAATGTGGATTATATTGAGCATGTTTCTAAAGTCAAGTGCATTTTAAACATTTTTACATTCTCAAGGTAAACAAATATTTTTGAAAGCTATTGGATGATTTGAACTGCATTCAGAATCACTTCCATTGCTTTAAGGCATATGAGAAGTGACTTAGCAAAATATTGCATCTCTCAGGAGTTCACCCTTTTTGTTGGTACCTATTTGAACTGTCTTTTTCTTCTCCATGGCCATTTTATGTGATACTTAATTTTTGTGTTCTGTTTCCAGGGCCTGTATCAAGATACGTTGGAGTTTCTTTTGGGAAGCAGGGATGAGTGTAAAAACTTCTGGAAAATCTGTGTTGAATACCACACGTTCTTTAGGCTTTTTGATCAGCCAAAGCCAAGGGCTAAAGCAGTGTTCTTCACCAGAGGGTCATCATTCAGATACAGGTAGGGAGAAACTTAACAGATCTATTAAAGCTGAATTCCTTATATCTTAGAAAATGAGATCAAAAGAAAAATGCATTCTAAAGTCATTCCATCTATAATTCTCATCCACTGCTTTGCATAATGTTTGTGCTTTTGTGGGTTCACAGTGGGCGAACACAGAAGCAACTAGTGGATTATATTAAGGACAGTGGGATGAAGAAAACTCCATATGAAAGGTAAGTACAGATAATTTTGTAAGGTGAAATGTAGTTGAAATTTTCACAGTGCCCTTATTTCCTAAATTTCAGTGTTTTAAAACGATGCCTGGAGGCCTGATCATTTGCTAACTTCTCAGTTACTCAGGTCTACTGCAAATTTAAGGTAGCTGAACTAAATTTTGAAAACTTATAATTTTGTGATGATTTAAGAAGCTTAGGAAAGCTACAGTATCGCATTTTAATGTCTGTGGACAATGTGTGACTTAGCCATCTGAAAGTTCAATATGCTTCGAAGATTCACTGAAGTGAGGACTTGTCTGTGTGTCACTGCAGCTATGCGAGTAGCCAGTGGCATATAATTGAACTTGCGATCTGCAAGTCTGAAGTGTGGCCTTAAGTACTCATTCATTTCTAAATGTATAAATAAATTAAGCATGTGCATGTTCATTACAAAATTGATGTTTAGTTACTTGACTGTGAAACCATCCTGTGTGGGAAGCTCCTCATAGTCTTTCATCTGAAAGATTATAGGAACTTAATGGGAATTTTTAAAGTTTTGCACTAATCTTAAGATTGATAAATATTTTTAATGTCTTGGACTCCATTTGAGCTCCTTTTCTGTCTCAAAGATTGATTTTCTAGTAAATTATTAACATACGATGAATCTAACCACGAGTGTGTTGCCAGACACTGCTTTTTGGTGTGTAACATATAGAATTTTATATGCCATAAATTAAATGGTTGACTGAATTGTAAATTGTTTGTAAAATTGTTAGAGATTAACTCATTCTGGTTTTGAAGCCATTCATTTCTAGATGTTTATACTATTAAACTAAGTGCGCTATTTAGTCTAGTCTTCTGCCCTAAGTTTTTCTTGAGTTCTCCTTCAGTGATATGAGTGGTCCAGATCTTGCTTGATTCCATTTTCTGAACGTTTCTTACTCCGGCGTTGTTTAATTTACAACTCTTGCCACTTTTTAAATCTTGAGCTAGTTACTAGCAAAACATGATAAAATACAGCTTGAGCTGGTTTTGTTGGCAACTAGAAAGGAAATAGCTGAATGGGGAAGGGAGAAGGCTGATTCATGTCTCAGAAACTCACAGGACACTCTCTGTTCTGCAGGAGGCACAACAAAGCCAGAGTGTCCACTCGCATTTCGAACACCAACGTGCCAAAACAGGTCAGTTCTGCAGTGCTCTTGATATTGCAGTTAGGGCAGTTGACAAACAGCTTTCCAAGACAACAGTGAAGGGAAGGTGATCTGAGTGAACCATTTTGCTGTTTGACCTTTTTCCCCAATGCACTTTTTTTCCTTCTTTTTGTGGGTGGTATCAAGTTTGATAATTGTAGTCGATGGAGTGAGTAATATTTTCCCTTTCAGAGTTCAGCTTAACTTCTAGTAAGTTATTATTTCAGATGATTAGTTTGTCTTTAGGTACTACCTAACTGCTTTCTGTGGGAGTCCTGAGTTCATCATATGGATGCCTTCAACAGCCAGTGGCAAGAAACAAGTGTTTCACTGAATGGGCTTGCTTTATATGCGAGAGGTTAGGGAAGCCTCACGTGATTTTGTTGTCATTTTGTGTTATGTTCCCTTGTGGATGCTTTTCTGGCAGAGGCTATAAAATACATGGATTAACTTTCCGTCCAGTTATCAGAATTCAGGAAAAAGATCTTGCCTCTTACTGGGGATGTTGGATCCATTTCTGTACACAATTTTTTGTTTGCTGTAAAGTGAGCTCTTTTGAAGCTCATATTCCTTCTGCATCAGGAACTGTATGTTGCGTTTGTGTTTATGTATTATAAAAATCTTTTTATCTGTTGTGTTTCTACTTTTTTTTCCTCTTAGAGTGTCCCATTTACTGAGGGCTTGAGAACCCCAGGGTCTCCTGCCTCAGCAGCTGCCCCTTTCCACTCAATTCACTCATCGGCCACTCCTCCTCCTGTCCTGCACGTCTTTGCAGAAACCAGCCCTTCCTCTTTGGACTCCCGAGCACCGTACACATGGATTCCAGAAAAAAACACTGTAGCTCCAGCAGAAGAAGCAGGGAGGAAACTGATGCAGCGGCCTGGATCTCCCATGCTCCAAGGTGTTGGGTTTGGTAGTGTTGCAGGAAACTGTAACCCTGCTTGTTCTGTTGTCGAGAGTGGTTGCGGTTTAGATCTAGATGTAGAGGGGAGTAGTAAGAAGAGCAGGGTTGCTGTTTGTAAAAATGACAATGATGAGGATGACTTTACCACAGGTGTTTTCATTGCCGAACAAGAGCATCAGCATGGCAGTCGGGTTGCCCCTCTTTTCACATTGGCAAGTTCACAGTTACAGGTGTCAGAGGAATTTATTGATGATGACCCAGCAGAAATATCCTTTTTTGCTGGGGGCTCTGAGGCGTTTTCATATGTGTACAGTGGTTTAGAGTTAAAGGGCTCTGATTTTTCTAAGTGTGTGTCAGAGTCACCTGGCTTAACTACAGATGCCCTTCAGCAAAATACGGTCTCTTCTCAGTCAAGCCCTGACAGGTACTCAACCGAAGCAGTAGATATGAATATGGAAGGTGAGTTTGAATTTGAAGAAGGGAGCGATTTCAATGGCAATGAGCGACCATCAGATACCTCAGAGCTGTTTGAGGTAAAGGCCCGAGCAAGCAGAATGCAAAGCCTCCTGAGCCCATCTGAAACAAGTTCGCTCATCAACAACCGCTCCGAGAGCAGCTCCCTCAATAATTTGCCGCTGAATGGTACATCCTCCCTTCATGCATACAGCTCTGCGAACCATTCGGAGGCCAGTTCTATGGTGAATTTCCCCTCTTACTCGGTCCGCTCTGAGTCCAGCTCAGCCTTTCAGTTCACGGACATCATTGACCAGCTGGAACAGCTGAGCTATCCACCTACCACCACGGAAGACTCCAGCAGCACAGACACGGACTCCTGGGACTCTGAAACTGCTGCACCACCGGATGTAAACCTTTTCTTTAGTAACCCTTTTGCTCAAGCCACTAGTGAAAACTTTGCTTTTGACTTTCAGAATAATTTAAAAAATGTCACACAAGAAGACTGGACAGAGAAGGCACATGTCAATTGATTGACTCTTGATTTTTGTGATGGATCCCTCTATGCTGTTCAGGCTTAGAAGTAAAAAAGTGTGATGTCAGTCACTTTAAGCAAGAAAACTAATTCAGTGGCTGGATTTTAAATCACATAATGTAGTTGATTTTTAATTTTTTTTTATGTACCTCTTCAGTTGCCCTCAAAACATCCCAGCTTTGGTGCTGCATTATATGCATCACACTGCATCCAGAATGTGTTATGATAGGTAGGCTATGATGTTCGCAAAATACTGCATTAAGGAAAAAACACTGATTTCAGAGAAGTATCATCAACTGACTCATGCAGACATCATAAATTACAGTATATTGAAGGATTTCTTTGGCTATGAATGTATCTGTAAGAGTCTGATATTATATGCTGTTTCTCCAACACCCGAATGCAAGTCACTTTTCCACACGCTTGTTAACAAGCAGGCTTGTCCAGTAAATTAGCTGTTCTCCTGCACTGCAGTGAGAGTCCTCATTTTAGGTTTGGGGGGGTTTTTTTGTTTGTTTCCACTATCAAAAATATGGACAATCTTCAAATCAACTATGAAGGAAAGTTTTAAAATATCAACCTATGCAACATGTCTGCAGTATACATTGAAGAATAAATAACCTATATGGTAGTTTAGAAGAAAGAACGTTCACACAATGAAATGAAAATAACAGTTGCCAAAACTTCTTGTGAAGACAATCATTGTATTTTCTGACTTCAAAATGCCTTCAGCAGTCCAGTGACAAACAAGTATCCTTCTGCTTTTCAGCAGTTTGGAGATATATACAGAGACTATAAAAGCACTTAATCCCCCTTTCTTTTGTCTCACCTTCTTTTTCCTTATTTAATCACTCAATATAAAAATCCTTACAAATTAATTTATAAGTGTCCTTTATCTGTGGAAGACAGGTGGTGGCAATGCAGTGATAGCTTTAACTTTTTCTTTAAAATACGAGCTGTATTGAGAAAAATACCATAATCTTTCTGAGAAATAATGATGTTATGAGTAGTAAATGCTGTAGACAACAGTTAGAGCTTCACTGCTTTTAAAATTTTTTGTAGTCAGGTGACTTTGACGTGAGACTTGATCTGTAAGTTTGAAACCGTAATTGAAAAGACAATTACTGAGCTGGTCATATCTAGTTTAGCAACATTTATTGAGGTGAAACAGTAAAAGTTGCGAAATATCTTTCCTATCTGCCAACCTGATGGGTTGGGGGGTGAAATTCTGAGCTTCCACTCATAATACCATTTTCAGAGTATTTTGCTTTTGTATGAGCAGGCATGGGAAATACATAACAGCTGATTGAAACCTTATGATGGAAAGCATCATCTCCTTCAGCCATTTGGTTTTGGGGTTCCCTGTTGCCTGGTTTTGAGCAGTTTCCAGGAGGGAGAGAGTGCAGTACTAGTACAATCAACACCTCCAAAATAAGCAGCTTATAGTTACAAGCATAATGTTATGCTCAATATTATTCATATGCGTTTTCTTAAATGTGGTCACTGTGTTAGAGTGGAATCACTGTTGTTCCATGAGAAACCTGTCACCTTTTCCAGTGGCACAGAAAATCAAAGCACATTTAGAAAAAAGTATTAGTTTGGACCGACAGGAATGTACAGCAGTTGGATTGCTCTTTTTTTTGTTTATAAGTGCTATATGTTTTTTTGTTGTGGAGTTTTTGTTTTGTTTTGGGAATTTTTTTCCCCCTCTTTCTTCTCTGTTGAATGTTTGTTCTGGCTCTTCGTGTGATTTTATTCCTACCTGTGGAGATGATGCTGTAGATGTGTGATGTGACATTTCTAAATAGGCACTTTTAAGTAGTATGTTTTTAGGCGTTTTGTCTGATTTCCTTCCCACAACTAACTGCATTATGTAACTCAAAAAAGAAGAACAGAAAACAGACTTCTGTCTGCAAATCCTCTTACAGGTTGGAGAGTCAGGGACAAATATGTAGATAAAGATTTCTCCTGATCTTTTTCAAAAAAGAATCAGGATTCAGCTTAACCATTTCTGCCTCTGTTTCATGTTTCATGCCTCGGTCTCAAGCATTCTCTCAAAATGTGTTAGAATTGCTTAATACGGGAATAAATCCAGCTAAGTTGTCTAGTTTTTCAAAAGATCTTAGGAAAAAACTGCCTGTGTTTTCAATGAACATGTTTGGCAATCCTGAGAGAAGGCTTGCCAGCACGTTTTCTTGCACCACAGGTACTTCAAAAGGACGTCTTCAGTGCTTTTCTTCTTGCGTTTTGCAACAATGCAGACCTTTTATTGGCAATTACGACTCTCAGGGATTTTTTTTAAAAAAAGTAATGAGTGTGTTAATGTAATGTCCCTTGTGTTTTCTAAAGGAATAGGAGTGTCAAGGATCTCAGTCTAGCTTAGAGCAAGATATCTGGAGCCACAGGTGAGGATGGGGTGGGGGGAGCTTTGACCCAGGTACAGAGCTGCTCAGGTGAAGGTTTTGGTTACGGGTGTCACCAGGAACAGTGATCCTTCACGTCATCTGACTCCCCTTGGACCTGGATTTGTGATGCTTGTACCAAGACAATGCTGGTCAACACCCAGAAGCCGATATCCTTTGCCGGGATTGCACACCATGGTCTACTTGCAGGTTGCGTGAGGGTTCAGTGCTGCTGCCTGTGCCCCTGCCTCCTGCTAGTTGTATCAGTGCTGTTGCTATTTGATAGCATATAGCTGTTGTGGTTTCTGTCTGGGCTTTTCTGATTTTCAAAGCTATATTGCTTCTGTTTGCGTGCTTGGCTGTGTTGTTTTATTCATGGTTTCCCAGATAGGCACAAGGAGGAGAAAATTTAGTTTGTAAGTAGAGTCTTTATTATAGCAAGAAAGGTGTGAGGAAAGGTTCTTCACCATTTCCTCCAGAGGCACGAGTTCAGATTCACTTTCCCATAGAGATGGAGAGAAAACCTGCCTGCCTTCAAGGGAACGGGCCGGCTCAGTGCTTCACAGTGAACTCGAGCACCGATTGGGAGTTGTTACAGTGCATCAGAGCCATGCCAAGCATCCTCTGCTCCCCCAGCTGCCTCCTGAAGTGGTGGGAGAAGGTGAGAGAAGGAAGGACTTTCCCTTCTCTGTCTGCATCGCTTGTCTGTGGGTGGCGTGAGGGAGTGGGTGAACTTTGGTGCAGTGTGGTTATGGCCCAAGGACCAGCGATGCTGCTAAGCTTTCAGTGTTACTCCTAACAGTTTGTTTTCTTTATACAGAGTTGAAACTAGTAAATCTTAGTTCCCAGTACTGATCTCTGGTTTTTGTTTTGTTTTGGTTTTGGTTTTTGTTTTTGTTTTTTTTTCCTGAGCACATGTTTTCTTTTCGAGAAGGTGAGTACGCTGGCAGGTGTGGAGTTGGTGCCAGCCACCTAACCAAGAGAGCTGGGACCCTTGCAGACCCCAAGCAGTGAAAGCTGCTGAGGGAATTGCATGGCATGAAAAAGGGGGGAGATTACAAAGGAAAAATCAGGAGATCTTTGTCCAGTATCCCATGCATGCTCACATTGAGAAGAAAGCGTCTGAGAAGCTGTGGTAGGCACAGATGAAAGCCTCTGTGCAAACCTTCACTTGTTCAAGGCAAGTGAGTGGTCGTCCTCTCCTCCCCCTTGACACTGTCCCTTCTGCAGGTACGTTCTTTTGCATTTGCTTTCTGCCCCCATCTGTGGGAGGCTGGGGAGGATGTATGTAGGTACGTGTATTTCTGGTTGACATACAGGTTTGAGTGCCATGTTTTTCCAGTATGGAGAACCACTGGTGTTTCCAGGTTTGTTCTGCACCAAACTCTGCATCTACCAGCTGTTGCAGCAGTAGCTCAGCGAAGGGAGTGTGCCAGAGCCATTGCTCCTGCTCCTCAGGGGAACAGGGCTGGTTTCCATCCTTCCACCTCTCTGTTTTCCCATTTTAGCAAATACCTGCAGCCATAGAAAGTATGTCAATATTAGTGGCTTTTCAAAAGGAGTTAGGTTGATGGGTTTAGCTCTCTTGCGGTGCTCAACTTGTGCATTGAAGTGCAACTAAAAGACACTAAGAAATGTGTGTCTTGAATGGGTAATTTAATCTGCACCTGTAGTCCCGTATGTGTATACTTAGAGCTGTTCTTCACTTTATACACATTTATTAAATGTAAAGCATTACAACTGAACATTTTTGATCTTCACATATGCAGTTACTAGAACTCTTAATTTGCACAAAACACAGGTCATAGAATATTCTCTGACCTATCCACCACCCGGTTAAAATTTGGTAAACTTTACTAGCCTGTCTTATCTATTGTGTGTAGACTTTGTAATTTTAAATTACTCATGCATTATTCAAGTCATACATGCTGTATATTTCCCAGGACTTCTCCTACTTTGTCTTAGGATGGAATAGGGCGATATGATGATCTGCTCTCTAACTTACAGTACATTTCAGATGTTGCTGGATAATACCAAGCATTGATCTCCTTTTTCCTGTGTATATTTCTGTTGTGGTCGTAGGTGATTTTGTTTAAGGAATTATTTTTTTTTCTTCTGGTTGGTAGCTTGATTTTGACTTGGTGTTGGGTTTTTTTGTTTGGGTTTTTTTTGGTGGTGGTAGTTCTTGTTTTATCAAGTAGTTGCAAATCTTGATAAGGGTAAGATTTCATGGAGACACTAATAAAAGTCATTATAATTTTATGGGTTTTGGTGCAAACCTGTCGGTAAGTCATTCCCATTATTGTCATTTTGCAAAAACTTCTAGGTCATAATTATCAGGTATTGATTGGATGAAAGACACAATTTTCAGTGTAGTTTTTTAGCTGTCATAACCTGTAGTTTTTAGTGGATCATACATTGCACTTGTCACAAATGCTATGTGTATATGTATGGGTATACATATACACTCTCTGTATGAATATGGGGAGACTTTATAGTTCCAAACATGTATCATAAAATCCACTTAATTTATTATGTGCTCGTGGCCTGCTGTCAGATTTGCAGGTGTCAAATTTGGAGCATGGTTAATTGAACCTGGTTTGTGGGGAAGGTGTTGCTATAAATTTTCCACAGTCACAATATTCTGGTGTTGCTGGAACGCGCGAGGCTCAGATGGCAGCTGAGAGCATGGCTTGCAACAGCCCTGCAGCTCGGGGAGAAACACGAAGTGCCCATTCATCAATACATGCAGGGATGTGCATGCTTTGGTTAGAGTGACTGCCCAGTTAAATAGGTGCTACTCTTTTCAGGAAAGGATTACCTTAAGAAAACAAAGAGGGCTGGAATTTCTTAATGGATCTCTTGAACTTTATCTTTTATATGGTAAATGTTTTATTGAATTACATGTTCGGTTTTTTTAATATCTTCATGTCTGTTCAGATTGCCGGTTATGAACCTACAGATTTGTACTAATTCATAATTTTAATTGTTTATGCAATAAAATAAGGAAAACTTTGATATAAATTACAACATGGGCTTTTTAGCTTTATTTTTTGTTACCCTTGTGTTTGAAATAGAATAAATATTTCTTCTCCTAGCCAAGGCATCTTAGAGTTTTATTACCAGATTTCTCCAGGCAGTTTTCCTTCTGTACCCCTTAGCTGAACGTAGAATGCAGCTGGGGAAAATACTGGTGTGTGGTTTGCAAAGTACTGTTTCATGCAGACCTTTTTGTTTGGGATGCAAATGGGACTAAAGGTTCAGATTTCATTATAGGGATTACGTTTATTGTGGAGACATTTTTCTTTTAAACTGAGTGTGTCCCTCAAACTCTCTCCTGTATATTTGTTTTTGTTGGAAGCCTGGCCTTTGTTGCAAACATTAGTGTATGGAGGCAATTGCATGTTTTCTAGGGTGAAAGTTCTCCTTCAGGAGTCTGTGAGCAATGTTATGGGTAAATTCTGTTTTTCCGAATCACATAAACATTTGCCTAAAAAAAGTCAGTAGTATTTGCATAAGTAAACTGAGCAAGTTTCTTGGCTTGTTTGAATTGATGATTTTTTAAAATTATTCTCCATGTTGTGTTTGCTGAGTTACAAAACAATGAAAACACCCACTCCAAAAAGCTTTGCTTTTCAGCAAGGAGGAATTATTGGGTGGAATAGACCCTGACTTCCTTTCAAACATCAGGAGATTTTAGAACATAGCATGTTATATCACTTTATTACAGGGATTGAATTTAAGTTGGCTTTGACTGGTTTTGTTGCAAAGTTAAACCAGTTTTACATTGACTTAAGGAAAATATGTAGCTGCCATAAATAAGTGATTTAGGTTGAAACCCTGACCATTCATTTCAGCGAAGCTGCAAACAGAGGTTTGTGCAAATCCATAGTTTGAGCACAGACAGATCCAGGCTGTCAAGACTGGCAAGCATATAGAGATTTCTCTTTAGCACCGTGACAGTATAAAAGTTTACAATCTGCTGTCTGCAACAACAGATACATATTCTTTCTTGCCTGCAAATAGTGTAGCCTTTACAAGGTGGGGAAGGTCATTTCAGACCCTGGACGTAACTGTAAAACTGACACCAATGTTATAGGACTCTCCTACAGGATGATGTGTAGGTGTAACTTCACAGGTACATAAGGTCTCACTGGGGCATGTGCCAAGTGCTATAAACATGCTTTAACATTTAATGTGATCTGTACCCATTGAAGGATAAGAAAGAAAAAACTTTGAATTTAAAGTCTCTTAGGTAATTTTTTTTTTTAGGCTCTTAGATAATTTTTTTCAAGATTCTCTGTCTCCAAACTATCCCTCATGATTATAAAGGGAAGATTTGCATGGGGAAATGCATTAGTTGTGATATTTTGAAATAAGAAAGGTTTGGGATATTCCAGGGTTTCAGTTGTAGTCCATTAGCTTGCAGAGCACTTACACTCTAGAAATAATAATTTGGTCTGTGCATGTGATGGGGTCAGCAGGGCGCTGGGCAGGAGGAGGCTCTGAATGGGCTCCCATTGGCTTTTGGTCAGCCACTGCAGGGCTTTAGCGTAAAAAGAATCTCATCTGTTTGAAGCAGTAGTAGTAATAATAATAATAATATAATAGTTACATCTTTAAAGGGAATCAGCCAGTGAACTGCAAGGGGCACTCCCTTCTGATAAGGAGTCAAACCACTATCGTTTGACCCTCACGTGGTCTTTAGTACATCCAGTAATGATCTTTGTTATTGGGATACTGTTTTTGTTGTCTATCTTTGAATTGTTTTAAGCATTCAAGCATAAAGCTTACAGAAGCAGTACTTGCATTTTAATTTTGTCAGGCTTTGCACTCAAATCTGGCTTCTGTGCAGTGATTGAATTTAGATTGAAGAATAGAAATATCCTCTGAAAAATGACCAGGAAGTGATGCCAAAAGCTTATTATCTTATTAAGCTTGTTATCTCAGTGTAAACCAAATGAGGTCTGCTTCTACGTAAACTTTTGGTAAAAGCTAGTCCATATTAATACAATTAGCAAAACCTGTATCATAATAAACTGGCCCAGTCCCCTAGTGGTAGCTTTTACCATTTAAAATTGTATTAATCTAGGAGGAAAGCGCGCAGAGCTCTTGTCTTTTCAGTTAGCATCACCGTGGCTGCAGTGATTTTTTTTTCAGTCCAGGTTCTGCCTCAGACCTGGACCACTTCCCTGTTTCTGCTGGAGCTGAACGTTTTCCCTAGACCAGAGTTTTTCCAAAAGAAACAGAATTTTGCTTTGCACTTCTGATGGTATACTGTACTGACGAGGGCATGGCGGGGAAAAGCAAAAGCTTTTTTATGAATGTCAGCTGATTGAGATGTTGGGTGTAGCATATCAGTTTTCCAGACCCACTCTTAAAATTAAAGCTGCAATTAAAACTCAGATACACAATTTTAAGTCTTCCCCCCCCCCCCATTTCCTTTTGTGAGAGTTCAAAGGCATGAAACATCCTCTCTCGCTTAACTATTGCATAACCACACACAAAAAAAGTCATAGTATATGTATGGACATCTTCTAGTAGTTTATTAGGGTAAAGGCAGCGCACGATTGATTTCAGACAACAGAAATTTAGAGGCTCCTGATGGTTCAGATGATAAAATTTAGTGCTATAGTTAATTAAGAAATCTAGCAGGTCGTTCTCCTCTTACTATTTTGTTTGTGGTTTTTTTCAGAAAATAGTTGTAATTTTTCAGATATCAGTTTCTTTTACTCTCCCAGTTTGATCAGAAAGGTGTTTTCATCTCCCTAGCATGTTTCCTGCTGCTGTCCCTAATGTGGGGCCAAAACTGGTTTATGCTGATGTAGCAAATTTCAAGTCAGACATAAAGCCTGGCTGCTGAGGGCTTGCTTCCTTGCTTTCTCTGGCATTGCTGATTGACCTTAGGTGATAGTTTTTCAAAATTTTCCTTCACTACCTGCATCTCTGAAGTTTGCAAGGGGTTAAGAACTGTATTCCCTGTGAAATGCCTGGCAGGTTAGAGAAGATCTATTTCAATTAGCAAGGCAAATAAGAATGGAGTTTGGATACTGGACACTAAATAGATGTATTGAGAGACACACACCACACACACCCCCCCCCCCCAGAAAAAAAAAAAACACCCCACAACCAAAAAACCAATTGTATGTTAACTGTAGTAATGTTAGTGAGAGGGGTAGGATTCAAGTACTCTTGAAGAAAATACAAGGTAAGGTCATGGTTACAGCTGCTGGCTTAAGGTTGTTCTGTAATCCCTTAATGAACTTCTCATGACTGATTTTGTGTAATAATCTAAACATACTTTTCAAATTTGAGTATGAACATTCACAGCTTTATACACTGAAAAGTAGAGTGGACAAACATTTGTATTAAGTCATAGTTTTATATATTACATACAGCCTTTTGCATTTTTATACCCGGACAAAAGAAGAGGCAGCATAAACAATAAAAAAGCAATTTGACAGTATTGTACAGTACCTGTGAAAGATAAGGCTGGCATCCTCACTGAAGTCCATAGCTGTGTTCCTGCAAACCACAGTGCTTTTGCAATGTTTTGCTGTTAGAGTGGATTTTCTTTTTTTTTTTTTTTTCTTTTTTCCCCCCAATTATATGCATGCTTTATGAAACTATGGGTTTGTTTGCTTAAGGAATCATGGTTATAACTACATAGTGTAATTAACTAAGAAGTATTAGTATTCTTAAAGATCTTTGAGTATGTCAAATATTACACCAAGCTTTCTCATTTTTTGATGCTGCATTAAGTGCATTTGTGTGTGATGTGAAAGCAGAAGGTTGCCATGTACAGAATGCAGTCGTGTCTGGTTTACGTCATTGCACAGAAACCCCAACTCCTGCCTACAGCGAGGCTTCCCAATTTGGGATGTTCCTGTTACGACTTACATGTAGTGAACAAATTCCCACTTGGTGCAGAATGCTGAAATGTGGAAACATCCCTCTCAAAGAACAGTCCCTTTTAAGATACCTGGGAAGACCTCGGTGCGCCAGGGTTCGATGTCAGAGGAAATTATTCACGTGTTTTGATCCTTGCACCAATTCAGAGTTTTTTGCGTTGAGCAGCTGTGGAAGGCAGCAGCTCTTGCTCCAACCATTGCATGGATTCTTCTCTTGACATCCTCCCCCTGGAGAAGAGAGAATTGCTGTACATCTTACCTGCTGGATTGGGAGCTCCCCCCTGTGCTGCTCTTGTGGAGAAATACTGTTGGATTACAAGAAGGAAAATTTTAGTACATGCTTGTAATGTCACCTGCCAAGATATGCCATCATACTGAGTTTATATCAAACATTTAAATGAATGTTAGCAAAAAAGCTAACCCAAGCTCCTGCATGACATTTTATAGTCCTTTCTAGAAAAGAGAAATTTTGGAAGTTGCATTAACCTTGGAGAGTCCCTTTGTGGAATTTGCCATGACAAGTGACAGCTGTAACATCTCCTTCCTGAATCCTTTATTGCTGTCATCCTAGGGCATGAAACAGCAGGCTGCAGGGTGTCCTCCTCTCGCTCTTGGTGTGCAGGGGAAGGGCGCTCCTGCCCCAAGAAGTGATGGGCATTGGCACCTGGAGGTTACCCCCCACCCCAGGCTTGGGGAGAGGGGAAGCCCTTTGCTTCTGTATCGTGGGTTCTGCTTGTTGTTTCAGGCTTCTTGAGGAGCTGAACATGCCTCTTGTTTTCATAACTCTGGCTTTGGTCAGCGGGTTTCTTGCCATCAGATACAAATGAGCAAGTGTTTAAAATGAATTTAGTGGTAGCTTCTTCTGTGGGAGGTGATAAAAACAACTGGATTGACATAGGCAGGCGGTGGAGTTTGTGTGTAGCAAGTTCTATCCCTTTTGCTCTCCCTGCATCTGAACTTTTGGTCTGTCCAGAAGCAATTCAAGTTACGCATTGTGGAACATGTCACTACGTCATGTTAAATTCTGAGAATTTAAAGCAGCTTCTCACCCCTGTTAGCTTGTAGCTCTTTTGTTTTTAAGATGTTTGAGCATCCCTGACACATAAAGGCAAACTTCCACTAAACTCCTGTCCCTTATAGGTGAAACAAATGCCAGTTTCTTGCTTTCCAGTGCTAATATGAAAAGGCGTGGGAATGAAGAAAATGCTCAGACAGAAACACAAATCCACTCCAGAATGCCTGTGCTTGACTATTGTATTAATAGTTAACTCCGCAGCCTCGATGATCTGAATCTCTTCCAGGTGACTGAGTGCAGCACTGTTTAGCTTCCTGCATTTGTCAATGTGAAAATGCACGCCTGGGCTGCCTCGCCGTTGTCATGCTGCCGCGCTGGTTTTGCTTCCTGAGCCAGAGAGCAGCAGCCACTCCAACCAGGAGTGAATCAAAAAGCGCTGAAGTCCTCCAGCACATGTGGCCTGTGTCTGTGGCGAGAGATACTGGGTATCCACAGGGGCTGGGGTTTTTATTAAAGCCTTTTGGAATGATTTTGCAGTAATCTGGGAATGGATGAGCTGGCATTTTTGGGTTTTGCTGTCTATTTTTCTCCTTGCCTTCGGTCCAGTGGTTTAGCCCTTGCTCTCCACGTTTTACGAACAGCAAATCATGCTGAGGAGGGTTGCGAGTGTGTCCAAGTGCGTGAGCAGCATGGTGAAAGCAGTAGATACTGAAATGCTGGGTACCTATTCAGTTGCCTGAGCTGATGAAACTTGTCTGTTTATCATAGGGAGGATCAGGGAAAAAAAAAAATAGGTGATGTTAGATAGGAATTTTGTGGGCATAGAGTGAGTAATTGGAGTGTCTGTTGCCCTCATTTGGTCCCAAAAAGTAGAGTTGCTTGAACAGTCGTTTTCAGTGTGAGCCCCCAAGGGTATCTGCAGGCTCCTTCTAATCTAAAGCGAAGCAGCGCATGTTCCTCCTGCTTCAGATAGGTTTTGCTGTGCAAGAGGATTGTGTCCATCCAATTATTACTCAGTGCTGCAAAGTTGTTTTCCTTTGAGATTGGTAGATTATGCTATTCATATACTTAAAAGAACCAGGAATGAAATCTCTTGCATGGTCCCTTTTTGTATAGCAATATGTTTTCCTCTCCTGTTGGTACAATTTTGAAGATTCCCTGTTTTCTGAATGTACTTTTAATGAGCTTTAGCTTCTGGATTTTTTTTTCCAGAGTGTAGTGGAATGATTTATCCTGGAGCGAATAATAGTTCTTATTTTTAAAAGGAAAAATTAAAAGCTGTATTTTTGTTATTGCAGTATAATCCTGTCTTGCAAACTCTGCTGCTACTCAACAAAATTCAACAGGATTTGATCACTTTTTCCTAGACACTAAATAGTTTATCCTTCCCCTTAAATGCAGTCGGAAAGGTGTCTGTCGTTCCTGCGCTGCCACGTAACAGCTGGGTTGCAAGGAACACTGTTTGCTTTGAGATATGCACTTACGTCTTTGGATGTATATGCCTATTTTTCCTTTTTCTTATTGCTTTTTTTTAAACAATGTAAGAATGCAGTTACGGTTTACAGTAACAGGGGGTGATCGTCTTAGATGCACTGTATTCGAAACCATCTTCTCCCCTTTTCCACTCCATCTTCTCATTCTCTTCCCACCCAGGTCTCCCAGTGGACCATCCTCAGCTCTCTTCCCTTGTGTTGAAGAGTCCCCTGGGCTTGAACCCGGCATTTCAGGTCAACTTGAACGCAGCCAGCCAGGGTTCATCCCCTCTTCTGAGTCCTGTCCTTAGTGATGCTGATGGTGCCAGGATAGAAGAGGATGATGAAATGAAACGTAAGGTAAGATAATGGCACGTCTGGGAATTTATATCACGAGAAAAGTGATGGTTTCAGGTGAGGTGCTGTGCTTTCTGGTCGCTGAATGTTGGTTGTGTTACATTTTGTGGTTGAACAGATGCGTTGGGTGGTTAGTGTTAAAAACTCTAGTGCTGAAAGTTTGGTCGAGTCTGTTTGTCTCGCTGTTGTGGCAGCAGTCTCCACTGCTCTCTTGGCATAGGAGTCTCTCAGCCTCAGCTGCTGGGACCACCTCCCACTGTTTTAGCAGGAACCACTGCCAAGGGCCCCAGCACAGCAGGGAGCTGCCCTCAAAATCTGTTTTTTATACCCCCAGAGTGGAACCAAGAGTTCAGATCGGATGTTAGGAAAAGATTCTTCACTGAGAGGGTGATCTGTCTCTGAAGTAGGCTCCCCAGGGCAGTGGTCACAGCAGCCAGCCTGTCGGAGTTCAAGGAGTATCTGGATGGTGCTCTTAGTTATATGGTTTAGTTTTAGGTAGTCCTGCAAGGAGCA
The DNA here is from genome assembly GCA_000699545.1 of Podiceps cristatus. Taxonomy (NCBI): domain Eukaryota; kingdom Metazoa; phylum Chordata; class Aves; order Podicipediformes; family Podicipedidae; genus Podiceps; species Podiceps cristatus. The sequence continues at coordinate 11,277 of KL276520.1, read as the reverse complement.
GGCAGTTGGACTCAGTGGTCCTTATGGGTGTCCTGAGATGAGCTGTTTGGGGGGAACAGTTGATATGTACTTGATATAAAACAGTAGCAGTGCACTTGCTGCCTTTTGGGCTGTAACTATTAAATTAGAATGTAGATTCATAGATTCATAGAAAGGTCTGGGTTGGAAGGAACCCCAAGGATAATAGAGTTCCAACCCCCCTGCCATAGGCAGGGACACCAAGCTCCAGGCCTGGACCTACACGAGGTTGCCCAGGGCCCCATCCAACCTGGCCTTGAACACCTCCAGGCATGGGGCATCCACCACCTCTCTGGGCAGCCTGTTCCAGCACCTATGTAAAAACACCCTGTCTTTGTGCTGAGACTATTGAAAGGACACATCAAAGCAGGTGAATTGTTCAAGGTGGTTCCTGCCAGGGTGTTACTCTAAAAGGCTGTTGATTCCAGGAAACGACTGCCTTAGGCTCATTCAGTATTGAAAAATTGTGTCGCATGGTGATATTGAACATGGCCTTCTCTTTGCTGAATGTGGTCATATTTAACGCCTGTCAGCACACTGGACTGTGCTGTCTCTGCAAAGTGCTGTGTCATTGATAAAAATGTATTGTAAAAGAATTTCATTTACGAACACAGAGAATAGCACAGACCTAACATTTGTTAATATATAAGGTCCTTCCTAGGTTCCTTACCTCCCAGGCAGTCTCACCATGGTCTCATTGGTCCATCTTACCATACGTCGGTCCTCCAAATCATTCTTTCTAATCATAACAGGACCTTTAGAGTGGTCCTGAGGTGTTTCCTCTCAGGCTGTAGAGGACCTGAGCTCAACTTCAGCCTTCTCAGAAGTGGGCATCACGGTGCCTCCTCTTAAATCCTGTCACAGGCTTGTTCAGTAGAGCTGGCTGTATCATTGGAGCTGACTCTTCTGTCTGGTGAGAGGTGGACGATGCTCTGGCCTTGAAGAAACTTGAGGCTTGCTTTCTGAAAAGAGGAGGGCAAAAATGTTCCCAACTTCTGTGGGTGAAACAAGTCTTAAAGCAGGAGAAACTTGAGGTCTTCGAGATGTGCTTATGTTCCAATACTGATCCTTAGCCTAGGCTGCTTTCCTTTCTTTCCACTGGTAAGCACTGGTTGCTTAACTGGGAACTCCCCAGTATGATGTGGGGTTTTCCTCACCCCCGTGTACAGTTTAGGATTCACCCTTGCTTTCTCAGGTAATCCTAATTATAAAATGTTTTTGTTCTGGAGGCGATTCACCATTAGTCCTTGAGACGTGAACTTCAGCTCCTTGCTCTCTGCTTCAGCCTCTCTGCCCCAGTAGTGCATTATCTATATCTGTATCCTCTTGTGTGTTGGAACACTGCAGAGCCTTTCTGAAAGGTGGGGTCAGTGGTGGTAGTCCACTGATTCTGACCAAGATCTCCCAGGAGCTTCTTCAGAGTCTTACATACTCTCTGCAGCAAGCCTCCTCTGGTCTGTGTGGCAAAGCTGATGTACTGCTTCATACTGACATCTGATCATGTGCTTTGGGAAGCAGTGGCTTCGTGGGCATCCACAGCTTTTCAGAATGACAGAGATGTCCAGATGTCAGGGTGTGATTCAGATTTTCTTTTTTTCTCTGCACTGCACCATGTTATCAGGCTGTCACAGTGGTTGCTAGCAATAACAAGGATCTGCAACCACAGAATCATTGAGGTTGGAAGGCATCTCTTAAAATCTTCTAGGCCAGCCAGCTCCTCTTTCTCAGGCAACGACTCCAAGCACTTAGATGCACTCAGGAGTGTGCACTCATACATACATTGACACATGCATTCTTTTGACTGCTTTTCAGATGCAGAGAATAAATTACCAGCCTTTGCCTTTGTAGGGGCATGGTATATAGTACCTAACACGGCGCTCCAGAGAACACTGCATTTCCCCCGGTAAGACAGAGAAGTCCACCTAACAGCACACTTTGACTGTTTTTCTGCAATCTGCTTTGCCTGCTTGCAGAAATAGGGCAGCCAGGTTTGTTGACTCTTCTATACTTGAGAAGGATCCAAGACCTTCCATTACAGGGCAAGGAAGGCTCCATCGTCTGTACTCAGCTCCTCATGGAGTCAGTGGCCACACTGTAATCTGTAATTTTCTATGCAGCCTCAAAGAAGCACCTACCTTGGTGCTCTTTACTCCTGGTCTTCTGTTTGCCCCATCCAATGTTCTGGTTGTCTTACCTCTGTCAGGATCCTCAGACAAGACAGGCCCATGCTGTTTGCTGTCTTCGCCATGTCTTTGGGTACTTCTTGGTGCCAGTGGGTGCAAGCTTGCTGACTCTTGTTTCACCTCAGTTGATGATCCTGAGATCTCTGCACAGTGTGTCCTGACTCTCAGCTGCTCAGGGAACATACAGAAATCTCACCACGAGCAAAGGTGCCTCTCTGGGTTTAGTGCTTCCAAAGCTCGCTTCTCCTGGGATCGCTCCTGAACGTGAAGGGACCTTTCTGAGATCTCCTGTGCAGCTCGTGGGAGCCAAGTGCTGCAACATGAGAGACTCCAGCAGCTTTTGGCAGGATAGTCTTCCGGGCACTCTTCTCCTGAAGGCCCCAAACAACCGAGCCAGTTCATGCAATGCTGCTAAGAACCACCCGTAGTGCAGATGTGGTATGAGTACATGCTTGCAGGATAGAGGAAGGTTTAACCGATAACTGGGAGTTGAGTTAAATCTCTGTCAGCTGTTTCCAGGTACCTTCCCCCAACTTTCAGTCTCGCTATCTCATTCAGGCGCTTTGAGGTCGAAGTGCCAAGGGCCATAAAATGGGGCCTTTCGTGCCATCTTGGTTGAGCAGATGTAGGACAGGGCACAGGCAAGGCCAGCTAGTCCTCTGCAGATCTGGAAAAGCTTCAGGGATTTGTGCGTGGACGTAGCACAGTATGTAATGGACAGAGCGTCTCAAAGTCTGTTCAGCTGCAGACAAGTTATTGTGTAATAGAGAAGGCTGAGCTTGAAGTCTCAGTTATTTTGTGGGCTGGCATGTGCGTTTATAGCTTTGACAGATCATTCTACTGTTAGTTTTGAATAGTTTGGGGTTTTTTTTAATACTTCCTGTCATCAATCCATATAATAAGCACAGCATGGTCTGGAAATAACGAGCAGTGACTGCCTTGTCTGTCCTGAATGCCGAAGCCCAATCTTTCTGCCTTGGTCTGTGAAGTCTGGTACTTCAGCAGCTGGAGTTCTCTTTCAGGCTGAAACTAATTCATAAAAGTGAGAATCCTGAAAGGGAACTTTTTTATTGTTATTGGTCTTAAGCTTGGTCAACTTTTGAGACTTCGAAAGCTTCAGTGTCCATTTGGAGACAGTATTTTAAGTGAAACAAACCCAGGCAGAAACCAGTGTTAAATTTAACCAAGTAAAATTCCATGGCAGTTTTACAGCTTTATTGTACAAGAAAAATGTAATCTTACAATATCACTATTAATAGAGTTCTGATTTTAAGGGTACTAATGCTGCTGTAATTCCCCCTGCTCAATCAGAGCATTTGTATGTAAACACTTCAGCAAACTCTTCAACTCTTGCAGCATGTGCTTTCCACTCCATGCTGCTGCCATGCTGCTGCTGCTGCACCGAAACGTCGAGAAAGCTGCGTTTTCTTTTTACTTTGTTATTTTTAAGTCACTGTGGTTTTCTTTCATCTTACTGTCAGCTTTCTCCCCATTCCTTTTCTAGTGGAGGCTGGTTGTAGCAACTCACTTTAGAAGAGCGGAGAAGCTGGGCTTTTTTTGGTGTGGGTTTTTTGGTGAGTTCCCTGCCTCAGAGTTATTTTTAACGCTGCTGAAGCCTGGTCTTTGACGTGAAAAGTTGCGCAGTTTTGTGTGCGTGGAATTATTATTTATTTGTTTGTTTATTTCCAGACTTTGATAGTTTTGTGACATTGTGATCTAGGTACAAGGCAGACAGGACAGTCTTTCTTGGTCTTGTAAGTCCTTTATCTTTGGCCTTTATAAATTCAGATTAGAGCTCTTCACTTGACAGGAGCTGGTGTTACTGCATCCAGTAAGTGTTTGAATGTTTCCGGGTGGGATTGTGTGTACTTAGTGTGGTGAAACACTAGTTTCTCCAAGCGGTGATATTTGCCTTGATGCCTGTTATGGTTGTAGGAATGTTTTCTTTGGACTTTGAAAGCAGACTGACTCCTCAGGGAGTTTTTGTGTTTCCCTTTTTTCAGGCATGAACAGACTTTTTTTTCTCTCACAGTGCCTATCCAGTAATGAAGGTGTTTGGCAGGGCCTCTGTTGCACTGTGACAGCCGTACCGCTTTTTGCTGCTTCTGGTACAGGGTCTGTCTAGCACCTGACACCAGGGCTCCGCATGGGCGATTCAGTTAGGACTGGTATAAGACCAGAAAAGAAAAAAAAAAAAGGGGGGGGGGGGGGAATAAGGGCACTAGATTTCAGCAGGCAGCAATTTGGAAAGCAGCAGGAAATTCAGAGAGTAAACAAAGTGATGATGCAGTGGGGAGGGAAAAAGGAAGGGAAGATGCTTAAGGATTGACAAGCAGCTTCCGTTTCTCGAGCTGGCACACAGTCAGCCGGATAATGAAGTACAGAAATGCTCAAAGGTGATGAAAGTGTTAATCCATGCAGGCTATGAAAAGTGTGAGGTTGTGGGCACAATGTGCTTTTGTGTGCCTTCACACTCTGTGGGTTTTTAAGGAAGAAACAATCCAGAAAAGCATTTTTGAGAGTGGGGAAGAAGCACTTGTGTTAGGATCAAAGCACAAGGTGTGAACTGGGGACAGGCAGGGTCCTTTCTGGAGTTCTCAAGAATATACTAGATGATCTATATTGCTTGAGGGCAATGCTTTAAGCAACTGTTTTAAATTGTTATGAGTTGGTGGCAGGTCTAGGTGAGCTGGGAGGCTGCCAGGGTGTCCCCGGAGCAGAGAGGCGATGCTGAGGAGAGGGACGAAGCCAGCAGATGTGCATGTGTGCGGTGATGCTGTGTAGTGCTCGCAGGAAGGTCATCTCTGCTGTGGCTACAGAGACAAGGCTCCCCGTGATCTCCTCTTGCCACAGCCAGTGGTTGATTCCATAACCCAGCTTTGCTTTACATTGGGAAACTTTTTTTTTTCCCCTAGAAGTCAGTCCCTTAAGGGCATTGTGCACTCTAGTACGCTGTGCAGAGCCCATGAGGAGGGGTACTCAAAGCTGTGTTACACAAAACCTGTACCTGTTAGTAGTGATTCTCATATCATGTAAGAGACTGCTGAAGTTATAGTCAAGCTAGCGTGAGGTGTTCCATCGGTTTATAAACAAGGTGTTCCAGGACAGGTGAGTGCTGCAGGAGGAAGCTGGTAGGTGGGATAAAAGTGTCACCTTGGTCTCCAGGGAGGTCAGAAAAATGATGTTGTATTATTTGGGAAGAGGCTTTTTGAGAAGGGTGCCCACTGAGGTTCAACAGCATTTTGGGGGTTTATGAGGCTACAGCCAGATAAATAGCCCAAGAGAAAATAAAAAATGCCTGAAGCCAAGATTAGGCGGGACTTTCCCTGACACCATGTACTTGAGACAGGTGTGTTAAAAGTTAAGAAGATGTCTAGGGATTGAATAGAAGTGAGTATGTCAAAGTATGTATGGCACTAAAATAACCTGAAAAGAGGCTAAACAGCTTCTCAAGGTTGATTATTTCGGGATACACTCCTCTAGGGATTCTGTGTGCTAAGGTGGGCTCAATAGATGTTCTCCTGGTTGCTCAGTAATATATCTCCTCCATGAGCAGTATTGCTGTGGAGGATTTAGAAGCGCTGAGTTATCTGTGCTGGCGGTGCTGGAGGGTATCTCAAAGCATCTCTCAAAAGAGATTTTTTTTTATTAACTTGGTACATAGAAAGGGAAAGGGGAGAAACAATTTTCAGAGCTGTGATCCCCCCAGGAAGGGCAGAGATGGAAGCCAAATTTTGGTGTAACTCAAATGGGTTTGCCGTCATTTATTTTCACCAGTTGAGGATTTGGCACAAACCTGTGGCACAGCGTAGTGAGCTGAGACAACAAAGCAGCATCTTGGCTTGAAACATGATTAGTTCCTTCCTATTATTTATGCAATTTTTTATTAATGTATGCTTTCAGACTAGCTCTGATTTTGGTTTGTTGCAGCGGCAGAACATCTCTTTTCACCATTTCGTTCCTTTGTGCTTCCATGTCCATTCTGTCTTCTCTGTCTAGCATCCCTGGAGCAGGCATGCAGCCAACAACTGATGTAGTTCGATTTTTGTGTTTTCTTAACTAATTAATATGATCTTCAAAGGATTTGAGTAAAAGCTGTAAGTGGAAATAGAATGGTTTTGGAAAAGGGCTGTATCGCAAACCTGCTATACTTCATTTGATTAGAGAAGTGTTTAAAATCTAGGAAACTTGGAATAACTGTTCTGTATTTTTGTAAAGTGCTCCCTTGATTTTGAAATGAAGTTCATATAACTGACATATAATTGACGTCATTATTTAATAATCTTGAAACATCAATAATATTTTATAATAAATTCAGTATTTGAGAATATGGTACTGAATACAAAGATGCCCTGTTAATCAGTTGCTCCACCTGCACACAGCAAGGGGAAATGTGTGTAAGGTTTGAGCTCATGCTTAGTAATAAATAGAGCATTTATGTTTTATACTTACTGATTACTGGGTGTTCTTTCAGCGCTATCCAACTGACAAGGCATACTTCATAGCAAAAGAGATTCTTGCTACGGAACGGACGTACCTAAAGGACCTGGAAGTTATTACAGTGGTAAGGGGTTTTAACTTCCTTTAATGCTTTTCCTTTTCTTAATAGATTTGTAATTGTTAATTTGGAAAATCTTGGAATTTCTTCCAGGTAACAGAAGAAGAAAGTCCAATGATAAAGCATAATCCATTAGCCATGTGGCTGTTACCTTCCTTGTTATGTAGATCCTTATGCGGGAGAGCAGATTTTCTTCTCCGGACTTCATTGTTGGCTCCAATCACTTATCATTTTGATGTCTTAGCAAACTTTCTGAAAATTGTGAACAGGGGCAGCCTAAAAATGCTTTGAATTCAGCTCTATGATAGAAGTTGCTGTCAGCTCTGCTGGTAATCTAAGAATCATCTCTGCGGTATTCCTCAGGAATATTTTCTCTTTGTGTCTTCTGATCATGAGAGCAGATGACTATTGCAAAGGGTTTTTAGGATCCATAGGGATTTGAGGAGTCTTGTCTGTCTTTGCTGCTTTTTCTTTCCCCTCCTTCCCCCCCACCCCCTTTCATCCAGAGCAGACAAGGGAGTACTTGTTTGGAGGACAGGTTGAGTTTCCAGCTCTTTTTCTTTAAGAGCTTTTTGTTCATTTACACCAGGTTTGATCACTATGATTGTTGCGTTTCTATAATCTATTGTTTTAATTTCATCAAAGAGAAGTTTGTGTCCCTTAACCCCGTGCATCTTCAGTTGAGGTGTTCTCTGCGAGTTCAGTGAGCACCATCTCACTCAAATTCCTCCCGCAGGTGTCCCAGCACTTCTCCTAAAAGCTGGGGGAACATGTGGCACCTCAGAGGATTTTTTGTAATATTTACACCCTTGCCAGAAGGCAGGGAACTGAAAGTGATTAAAAGTGCGGTATGTGACACGCAACAAGATGTCTCCAGCTACTGAATAACTTGCACAGGACTCCAGGTTTTATGAAAGAGCAGTTGTATCTGTGTTGAAGTGCAAGCAGTGGTGTAACATCAGCTGTAGCAGCCGCTTGGTAATTTAGAGCCTTAACCAACCATCAATGCATTAAGAAATGTGCCCAGAACCAGTAATAAGCCTCGTATGTGTAACGTTTGGCAAGGAAAAAAATTACATCTTTTCATCTTTCCCAGATGATGTCTTCCCTACATATTTCTCCTTCCTTCCTGTTGTTTCCCTGGGCACATGCTTTCTTCTCCCCCATTGCTGCAGGAGCAGAAATTTGTGTGCTAGCAATTAATTTCTTAAACAGAAAGATTTATCATAATTTCTGATTTATTGGCAGTGGTTTCGCAGTGCAGTCATCAAGGAGAACGCTATGCCAGAGGGGCTGATGACATTACTCTTCTCTAACATAGACCCGATTTATGAGTTTCATCGAGACTTTCTGAAAGAGATTGAGCAAAGGCTATCGCTCTGGTAAGCATTAATAGTGCAGCACATGGACAATGAGCCAGGGGGACCTTCTCCTACGTCCTCCCATCAAAACTGTATTCAGTCTATATTTGAACTGGTATTTCTGCTTAAATAGAATCAAGGAAAAAAAATACTAAATGCATTTTGCAAAGCCCATTTTTCAAGCACTGCCTTGTATATAATATCCTGTACACCAGACCAAGGCTTTTGTAATCACAGAATCATTTAGGTTGGAAAAGACCCTTTAGATCATTGAGTCCAACTGTTAATATAACCCGGTGTTGTCCTTTTAGCCTTAGAAAAGAGAAGGAACACAAGGTCAAAAAGATAACGTGTGTGGTTTTTAACCCCTTTGAGTTAATGAATCTCCAGGTGAAAATCTATGAAATGCTTTTTGGTAATTAAGATTAAAGTTCAATTCTCAGCACAATTTATTTCAAAGAGCATGTCTTTAGTTTTTAACCTTTGTATTACTTTCTTTTGGCCTGAGATGTAATATATGAGGATTTAATTACCATTCAAAAGGAAGAGGTTGGTGTAAATGACGTACAAGCAACAATAAATACATAAATTCAGGTGGGATGATGTAATGACATTTATTCTGAAGTCTGAGAGGTTAAACTCCAAAACAGACTTTGACACAAATCCATTTCTATTCCTTTCTCGGTTTTCTAAGCCTAGCTTTGTTTGTTATTTTATACGGCTTCCATATTTACTGAACCAAGTTTTCAACCCAAACAGTGAAATGGGAATGTCGAGTGGCTAAAAATGGATAGAGGAGGGATTGATGTTAGTACTGCTTCCCTTAATTTTACTAAAACAGTCCTTAAAACACACAGATACCTGCGAAGTGTTTTTTAAAGGTTATGGCTTGAAGTGCAGGGGAAGGTAGAGGGAGGAAATGGAAATTTCTTGATCTCCCAAGTACTGCGCCTACTTATTTCATCTTCCTGTGTGTTTCAGGGAAGGAAGAACCAATGCTCACATGAAAGGAGATTATCAACGCATTGGAGATGTCATGCTTAAGAATATGCGTACTCTAAAGGTAGATAAAGGATTAAAATAATGGAATCTCAAGATTGTTGATTCGTTTTTTCCTTTTGTCAAGGATGAGAGTTCAAGGTTTAGTATTCCCACTAAACTTTGACACAACTTCCAAACAATTATTGTTGTCAGGAATTGTCTGAGGATGGTAAAGGATTAATGGGTGGTGCTACCGGCTGCTCTTGTCAGAGGCAGAAGGAGGCACAGCTGCAGTAAATAGTGAACGGAGGACAGCCAAGCAAATATTTTTATTTTTACTACTATTTCTTTGGGGTTTTTTTTTAATGAAGTCATTCAAACACATAACGTTAATGCTGTCTTTGTCAGCATTTATGACCATATATGCAGTCTTGGATTATATAATCATGGTCAGAGACAAAAGCAAAGAGGGGGGTGGATTTTTTTTCTTAGTCACTGTGAAATCTATTAAAGATCGTTTTCCTTTGATCTGAGTACTTTTTTGTACAATTCACCAGGAGTTTACCAGTTATCTGCAGAAGCATGATGAGGTCCTGACAGAACTGGAGAAAGCAACTAAACGCCTAAAGAAGCTGGAAATGGTTTATAAGGAGTTTGAGCTGCAGAAGGTTTGCTACCTACCCCTCAACACATTTCTGCTCAAACCAATCCAGAGACTGATGCACTACAAGTTGATCCTGGGGAGAATTTGCAAGCACTACACAGCAGAGCACCGGGACTTTGCAGATTGCCGGAGTGAGTGAGCACTCAGCTGTATACGTTCTACAAAGCAGAAACCCATTCCCTTGTACATACAGAATTTTGCCTGTACCCCGGGGGAGACAAGCATTACATCTACAAATTCAACGTATCACTTTTTCTCCACTCACAACCAATCTAACTCTTGTGTGCAGCTCTGCGAAGTACACAGAAACTTTGATTTATATTACTGAAAACACAGCTGCTTAGTGAATACTCTAATTTAAATATCCTGGAAAAAAACCAGAACAGACAGAGTAGAACAGCAGAAAACTGGCAGGAAGCAGCTTAATTCCAAAAGTTTAGCTTATGTTTTAAAATTAACTTTGTTTTTCTTTAAGATTTTCAGTACCAGGTTTCATTACTGTTCTGCTATGGTCTGGTGCAGGGCTACGAAGCTTTCTGCAATTGACAGAAAATTGGCCTAGTTGCTAATTTGGAAAATGCAAAACATAATTTAGATGTAGACTCTTCCCTTTGCAGAGAATGAATGCTTTTTCTGGCACTTCAGAAAGTGGTTTTCTCATGGTAATCTTGATGGATCTTAACGTTTCAACCAAAGCTGGAAAATTAGTCATTTTCTTGTCCACTTTTATAGCAGGGGGAAAAAAAAGTAGGGTTTTTAGGAGCTCTTCATCATTTATAAGTAAAAATGTGACCAAAAAATAATTGCTTTGTAGATCAAAAGCGTGCATAGTATATTCCATTCATTTATAAAGTAATCTTTGGCAGAAACAGTTGGCTTTAATTTTTTAATTTAGTTTTGGCTCTGTGGTAAATACATTTTATATGCGCAAAATCCAAGATACCCAGAAGCATAGGAAAGACCATGAAGTTACTTGCTAGCCTCCATTTTGCCCCTGCGTAGCTATAAAGAAGCTTTGAGAAGTTGGCAGTTGGACTAGATGATTGTTGTAGTTCCCTTCCAACTGATCTGTTCTGTCCTATTCTCAGTCTGGATGTAAATTTCAGATTCCATTTTCCAGGGGTGGCCTGGGTTCGTCTGCTCTGTTCTGATCCATTCCCTGCCATTTTCCTTACAGATGCGCTGAAGGAAGTCACCGAAATGACGTCTCAGCTGCAGCACAGTCTCATCCGCCTGGAGAATTTCCAGAAGCTGACAGAGCTGCAGCACGACTTGATTGGTATCGATAATCTCACGGCACCTGGTAGGGTAAGTACCTTTGCTTAGTTTTTAGAGCCTTTTTTGGGTTTATTGCCAAGGAAGTGCCTTTCAACCATGTAGCTGCCATTCCTGCCTCTCTGTTTTATGGGACAACTGTAAAGGCTTTGTAAAGGCCTTCGTAGTAGGTCCCACAGAGGTCCTGGTGATGTCCTAGGGAATAGATCTGTCCTGGTTTCAGCCAGGATGGAGCTA
>JMFS01086544.1:0-19291 GCA_000699545.1 Podiceps cristatus | reverse complement strand
TATGAATAAACATTAATTTTGTAATTTTTATATAAAATATAAATATTTAAAAGTTTTTGAACTTTGTCTTTGCTCTTACTTGAATTTTTTTTGTGAAGTTCATTTTTTGCCGATGTCCCATGCTTCAGGTGTCATTGTATTTACCTAAATAAGAAAGTCCAGTAATCTTAATTTAAGTCAGTATAATAAAACTGGATCTTTATTGTTTGAGAATTTGCAGGCTTAAGCCAATTTCAATGGCTGCAACTTCTTTAGTATAGGGTCTTACTTTTAGTTACACGGCTTGTGATCAAGCAGCCTGATTGATCCATCTGCCGAAAAACTTCTGCCTGTGGATTAGACAGTTTTGTATATGTGTCAGTAACAGGGAAATTAAGTCTGTAAAAATCCACTCCATGTGGCAGAATGTGAAGTTGACTCCCTGAAACTTCCTTGCTAACATTATAAAAAAAACTTATGTTGAGTTTTTGGAATTTAAATTTGTGTAGTTTCTGTTTATATAGACGTTACATGCACCTTATTTTGTGTATTTTGAAACACTTATCTCTTTCTTCCTTACAGGTTTTGTTCCACCCGAAAGAATTAAATGATTGAAACTACAGATACTTTCAGTTTCTTCTTGGGAACAGTCAGTATCAATATGGAGGCGTAGGCACCTTAGAAGGGACTTCAGTCTGAACTCTGGGAGGTAGTTCTGTGCACAAATAAAGAAACTAAGGCTTCTTTTTTTTTTTTTTTTATCTGAGGATTCTGTATGCCATAAACATGGCATACAGAAAAAACTTAATTCAACAGTATAAAACATTAGAATGTCCCGACACAAGGCAATTAATTTATGTTAAATTTGATAACTGTATACTTGTAACTAAGGCACCAGGTTAAAACTGAAATGCTCTGTTCAGTCTGTGCTGACAACGTTCTAGACAGAAAAGCCTGGGGCTATTCCAGTCCTGTTAATTAAGACAGTTCATTCTTGTCAGAGACAGTGTATAGGATTTGTTTCTCATATCTGAATATATTCAATATACGTGAAGTTGAGTATAAACTAACTTCTTTAGGCTTAACAATTATTGCAAAAATATGCAGAAGTCTAATAGTAGCAAGTATACCAGATCAGTTCAGTAATGTCAGTTCACGGGCTGTTTCCTTGTATGCCTTTTGAGCTTGATAAACCATTTTTTTCAACCTCCTAATGAGATTTACAAACTAAAATCTTCACGTGTGTATAAGCTGCATATTTATCAGCTATCTAGGATGAAGTAGTTCTTAAATCACTTAACATATGTTCTGGTTAAAAATGATGTTGTTTTAGTTGCCCCCTATTTTAGTTTCTTTATTGACAAAGGATTTTGATGAACCCTTTAGAGGTTTTTCCCCTCTGGATCCCACCTCCACTAGCCTGACAAATTGGTATTGCTCTCCCAGATATACAGTCCAAGGAAAGCATGTGATGCCTGTGTAATTCACGGGAAAGTCCTTTTTGACATGCTTTCTTCAATTGTCAAAATGGCAGCTTTTGCACTGAAAGCAGTTGTATAAACTAAAGTAAAAGAACTTCCCAAATGTGTAAAGGCTGTTAATTGTGAGGCTAATTCTATTCACATACGCATTCAAAGTTGCACATTAAAGTATTTCATTTTCAGGTTCTTACTTTTGTACAGGCAGGGGTTACTCTGAATTGCCTTTAATGCACACAACTACCTCCCAGAGGAAGACTTGTCCCATTCTTCCAAAAATAGTCCATTATGAACATAATGGAAAATAGCCCTTTCTTGGCTAGCGTCATGAAGCAGAGTGCTTTGTGTGGTGAACTGAAGTATGACTTATCCTGTGAACTCTACAGAATGTCGACATTTTCTACTTTCCCTATTAATGTGCCGGTGTCAGAACGGAGTCTTGCCCGGGCTGGGTTTTATTACACTGGTGTGCAAGATAAAGTTCAGTGCTTCAGTTGTGGCTTAACATTGGACAACTGGCAACCAGGAGATAATGCTATGGAGAAACATAAACAGCTGTATCCTAGTTGCAGCTTTATTCAAAACGTGCTTTCAGTTAACAACCTTGGACTGTCCTCTCGTTCTGCCTTTCCGCCTCTGGTCGCAAATGGTCTCTCACCATCTCTACATTCCATAACGCTTTCTCCAAGTTTAGAACAAGTTGGATATTTCAGTGGCTCTTTTTGCAGTTTTCCTCAAGACCCAATAACTGGTAGGGCAGTTGAAGACCTTTCATTCTTGAGACCTAAACTTCACAATCCTTCTATGAGTACAGAAGATGCCAGATTACGCACTTTTCACTCATGGCCTCTGACGTTTCTCTCACCCACTGATCTGGTGAAGGCTGGACTTTATTACTTGGGGACGGCAGACAAAGTTGCTTGTTTCAGCTGTGGTGGTCAGCTGAGTAACTGGGAACCAAAAGATAATGCTGTGTCAGAGCATCGGAGACACTTTCCTAACTGCCCTTTTGTGGAAAACCTTACCCGAGACCAGCCAAGTTTCAATGTTTCAAATGTGAGCATGCAAACCCATGAAGCACGTGTTAAAACATTCATAAATTGGCCAACTAGAATTCCAATTCAGCCTGAACAGCTTGCAGATGCTGGCTTTTACTATGTAGGTAAGAAGAACTGATGTCTCTGGTTTTATTAATGTTACTACGTCAGCATTTACTTTAAAGTAAATTGTGTGAATGTTTGCTAGATATTTTGCCTTGTTTTTTTTTAAAGGCCGCAATGATGATGTCAAGTGTTTTTGCTGTGATGGTGGATTAAGGTGCTGGGAATCTGGAGATGATCCATGGATTGAACATGCAAAGTGGTTTCCAAGGTAACTTGCAAAATTTTAATGTAACTTTTTTACATCCTTAAATACTTCTGATTTTGGTGCATATGTGCTGCTCTTAATAGTTTTGTTTAACTTCACCGTATGATGTACAAATTCACTCCTTCATCTGGATGTATTTCATGTGCTTCTATTTAAAAGCTCTGAAGTGCAAAGGTGGCCTTCATAATTTAATGAATTTAATGCTTTCCACTTCATAATTAAAAGCCGTGTGCACCCCCAAAGCACCATTAGCAACTGAGGCTGTGTTGTTAATGAGCATACTTATCTAAGAAAAACAGCCGGTAGGCAGACTGAGGAGATCAAAAGCTGCTGAGAAATGAAGTAGAAGGAACATCTGACTCCTTCAGTCCGGTTCTGTGCCCACGCTGAATGCTCTTGAACCAGTTTTTCAGCTTGCACGGTTTAGTTTCTTAGGTGTGGAAAGGCTCGTGAAGGTTTCAAGCAGCTGTTTAATATGTCTCTGTTGGAAAAATGACAGAAATAACTTTTTAATGTCCCCCATAATTAAGTGGCAATTGCATACTTAATTGTTATCTGTGTCTGTGGAAATCTCCACCTACATTGACTGAAATAGCTGCACTTACTTTCAGGAAAGCTAATAATAATTCTTCACATCATAAATTTCCAGCTAGTCTTTCATGGGCAATTTACCAGCTACTGTTGGACTACACGATGTACATAGAGTTAAACGACACCTTTGTTTCCTTCTGTGTTATTCCTGTTGGTAAATTTACTTATGAGATACAACTGCATTAGTGAAGCAGATCTGGCTTTGGTGGTGATGTTAAATTTTGTTGACTTCTTTTGAATGATTTGAGTAGAAGAAAAGTGAGGTGCAAGATAGAAACAGTTTATCACTGCACTTTGTAGTGACGCTGGCACTGTATCTTTTCTCATGACATGCTATTTTGATTGGAAGTGGTAGCAGAGCGTAAAGCTGCTGCATTTGTCTACCCAAACCTACTGACTACTGAACATCATGGAAAAACTTTATCAAAGTGTCACCAGACACTGTATCAAGCTTCCAATTAAGATGACTTTCCCTTCTGAAGGAAGAGAAGCATGTATTTAAGTTATGCATGTTATTGTAAACTGTTTCACCCTTCTGCTCCCCAAAGGAAAAAAGATGCAGAAAGTATAATTTAGTACACTTTTGTCAATGTTTCAGGTGTGAGTATCTGCTTCGCGTAAAAGGAGGAGAGTTTGTAAGTCAAATTCAGGCCAGATTCCCCCATCTTCTTGAACAGGTAAGCTTTACTTTCTGTAACTTTGTTTTTTCCCTTGTTGAAGAGTGCTCTGTTCTTTTGGGGAGCTTGGTCCATCCTTCTGCCTTATTGCTGCATATATTTCTACTGGTTTTCTAACACGATAAATGTTCTTCATGAGCACAAAAATGAAACTAGTGCTGAACTAGTGCTAATGGACTTGGACTGGTGGAGTTTAACCTGTGCAGATTGCTTATGGAAAGTGTTATGAGGCAGTGAGCTCCTTCCTGTCAGGAGAGGGAAATTCTGATTATGTAAATTTCGGTGAATAATACAGATGGGTAATTGTTATTTCAGAAATCAGTCATGGACAGTCTGAATTATTTCTATCCAGAATGCTTCTGGGAAGAGTAAGCCAAACTTCTCTTCATGCAAGTGGTCAGCACTAACTTTATATTGATGATGTAGTTGCACAAATTTGCAGACTTGTGTAACTGCATGTAAAATACTTCATGGGTACCATTCAGATAAAAAGCTTAGCATGGGTGATGAGGGAAGAATGTGTTAAACCTATGTAGGGGGAAAAGCAGTACTTTGATACTAATGTACCTGTATTGTGTTCCACAGCTCTTGTCAACCTCTGATACGCCTGTAGATGAAAACATTGATCCCCCGGGTATGTATAGTAAAGCATGTTTTTAAACTTCCTCAGCATTTTGCAAATTTAATGATTGGCTATCCAAAGCTAACTTCCTTAACAATTTTTAGATTCTCTTGGAAACAACAATATAAGGATTTTTTAAGTAATGATAAATTAGGTAGCTTTGTTATATGGACAAACTTCAAGGAAGCACCTTTAAGGGATCTTGTCTCTTTTTTTTTTTTTTTTTTTTTTTTTTGTTTTTTGTTTTCATACTAGCAGCTTATATTAAGATTTTGGGTTTTGAATGCTTGGCATCTGCAGTATTTGTAGTTCTTAGTTTCATGGTTGGATTTAACAAAACAAGTCAATTTGGCATTTGTTAAATTGACCTATGGTGTTGAACTTGGTGGAACAGTTGCTAGAGGGTGTCATGACTGTCCAATTACGCAGCTCCTTTTTTTAGGCACGTAGCTAGGTAAATGCTCTGGATTGAGCAGCAGTGGTGAAAGAGAGGGTGGAACAAGCTGATAAAGTGAAGCCTTTCTGAGCTGGACTTCAGTTATAATGGAAATTAACTCCTCCCGGAGAGTGAGTGAGTTATGCAATCATAGTCCCTGCTGGTTGAGGACAATGAGTCAGGATCCCATGTGCCTGGTGCTTACTAAGTGGAATGGAAAATACTGATCAAGAGCTGGAACAAAGCAATTGTTTGTATTATAAACTCTGAATTTTGATTTCTGCTGAACTTAGAGATGACTAAATATAAAAAAAGCTGCTAAGGCACAATGGAATTCTCTGTGGTTTCTCTGGATTATCCTAGATTTTAGTGAAGGCCTGACATGAATTGACATTTATCATGGATTCAATCCAATAGCATCTAAGTAACTGGCTTCCATTTTTAAAGCTAACTACTTAAAAAGTCTGTTTAACCACTGAAACTTTTTAATGCTAGGTATTCATGTATTTGTGCATGTGTGTAGGTAATATCGATACATCTGACTTTGGGTTATACAGGTATTTTATTCTTTATATTATACATGGTGGTTTTCCCTTTTGATTAGTTATTCATTTTGAACCTGGAGAGAGTCGTTCAGAGGATGCAATCATGATGAACACGCCTGTGGTTAAAGCTGCTTTGGAGATGGGATTCAGTAGAAGGCTAATAAAGCAAACAGTGCAGAGTAAAATCTTGGCCACTGGAGAAAACTACAAGACTGTTAATGACCTTGTGTTTGATCTGCTCGCTGCTGAAGATGAGAAGAGGGAAGAAGAGAAAGAGAGACAACTTGAAGAAGTGGCATCAGGTATGCATAAGGCATGAATAAAAGTGAAAGCAGAAGTGGTTTGTATTATATATAGTTCTCTTTTTTTTTTTTTTTTTTTTTTTTTTTTTTTATTTTATATTTATTTTTCTTTTTTTTTTTTTTTTTTTTTTTTTTTTTTTTTCCACTAAGTGATTTAATTTAATTGCTATTAGGATCAGCTTCTGTGAAAGTATTGTCAGGGTATCTGTATGGAACTAGCAGCCTGGCAATTGTTTCATTGCCTTCCAGGAGGATGGTTCGTACAGGTCCCAAGAGTTCAGGATCACCTGATTCTCTCCACCATACTTTTTTTTTTTTTTTTAAATTTGTGTGCCTTTATATTGCTGTTAATAAAATAAATGGAACCAAAAATACTTTACTTGGCAGCATACTATTTGTTTTTTCCAAATTTGCCTGTTCTTTAAGCTACTTGAATTGGTGAGCTGCCATATCCACCTCCTAGAAGAGGCCATAAACTTACAAATTTAAATTCTGTAAGGTGGCCAAAGGTCTGCTTTTCTGTGTGTGACTCAACCATGTAGGTCAGCTGTTTAACAGTGGGTTTGATATGAGTTTTGAAGCCTAAAAAACCCTACTATTTTTGAGTCTAAAGTAGTAATGAAACTTCTCAATTATAAATTGAATTAAGACTGTTTCTTTCCTACTTACATGTTCTATCAGAAAAGCTGAGATGGATTCAGCCATTAAATTTAATGCAAATGACTTTTTTTTGGGGGGGTTGTTTGTGTTAGACTTATTTAAAAAAAATAAATCTCTTGGGTCTGGTTGTTCTGTACTTCTGTTTTTCTTGCATGTAATTCTGTTGGACACCTCTTAGAAAAGCTTGATTCTATCTACATCTCAGTTGTGATTTTGACTGCCACTGACTAACCTGTTGGTTGTTGGTTAGCGTTGGTGTTATGCAGAGGCGTGGTTTTCCTTTGCAGTTCTGTGGAGAACCTAAGTCTTGCTAGTGTGAAGTTAAACAAGATCCCTCAGATATCTTAACGTAGAGATGAGAGCGGGAGGTTTCATTGGTGAGGCTTCAGCTCAGAAGCTGCTTGTATGTCGTTTTCTTAAGTCTGTTCTTATGTGAATACCACTAAGGCTTACTGAAGTATTAATGATGCGTAGTGAGTGTGTGTTTCAAGTAGAGTTTAAAGACTTGGAGTAGTGTATTCCTAACAAACATCTAATCCTCTCTGCATTCCAGATGATTTGTCCTTAATCCGGAAGAATCGAATGGCTTTATTCCAGCGTTTAACATGCGTACTTCCAATCCTCGGGAGTTTATTATCAGCTAAAGTGATAACAGAACTTGAGCATGATGTTATTAAGCAAAAGACTCAGACACCATTGCAAGCAAGGGAACTGATAGATACAGTTCTAGTGAAAGGAAATGAAGCAGCCAGCATATTCAGAAACTGTCTACGAGATTGTGATCCTGTACTGTACAAAGATTTATTTGGTATGTCTTTTTTTTTTTTTTTTTAAGGATGTGAGTTCATAAAAGTCTAACCAGTGCTGTCATTGCAACCTAAAGATTAAAAAAATCAGGTGCCATTTGAATATAGATCAGTCAAATGACCGGGATTTTTTTTTTCTGTCTTATTTTAGTGGAGAAGAACATGAAGTATGTTCCCACAGATGTTTCAGGTATCTTAAATTCTTTCTTCTTACTTTCAAGGGTATTGTGGGACAAACAGCTAACATCATAAAAGAGAAAAATTCTTTAGTTAAGAAGCAGGTTTTATGCTTTACCCTCTCCCTAGTTTTGCTTTGGTAAGATGGACTTGCCTGCAAAAGTTAAGTGCATGTGCTGACTTGCAAGCAAGTCTATCTGCTATAAGCTATGTCCTGTGCCTTACACATGCTTTTGTACCTAAGGAGGTGGAGCTTTCTGGAGCTTGACAATTCAAGCATATGCCGGATCTGATCCTGGTACAAGGTCTTGTTCAGGTGTTTGGCAAACACTGGACAGTGAATAGTAGGGTTAGTGTTTTGCAGCAGATACCCACTTTGCAGAAGTAGAGAGGGTTATAGGTGTCCTAAGATCTAGCTTGGCCAACAGCTAGGTAGATAAAAACTTGTCAGAGATGGAATTGAGTTTGCTTTGGTTCTTAGTCCTGTAGTTTATTATGTTAATAGACTGCAGAAAAGTATACAAGCCTGAATATAGCTCACCTCTACCAGCTGGGCTGTGCTCTGTGTTTCTACATGGCTGTATTCTAATGAGAATGCACATATATTTGGGCTGCTTAAACGGTTTAATAATTTTTTCCAGGTTTACCTATGGAAGAACAATTAAGAAGATTGCAGGAGGAAAGAACATGTAAAGTTTGCATGGACAAAGAAGTTTCTATTGTTTTTATTCCATGTGGTCACTTAGTAGTATGCAAAGAATGTGCACCGTCCCTTAGAAAATGCCCTATTTGCAGGGGGACAATAAAGGGTACGGTTCGCACATTTCTTTCATAATGAGGGAAGCTTGCAAAATGTCTTTGTTCCTGTCATCCTCCAACTGCTGAAACTTAAGCCAGCAGTGTCTTAAGAATGGAAAATTGTGGTACAGAAGATGATTAATCAACTACCTAATACCATTGTGTAATAGTAAACCATATCATCATGAATATACCAGGTCTTCCTTGCTGAAGGCCATTTCTGTTCATAAAACTAACTCAGTACTAAGGTGAGATTTTGCAGCTTTCCTTTCTGAGTAAGGAAAGTTTTACTATTATGTCCTTGTGTCAGTTTGAATAGAAAACTTTTTTGTTGAGTTCTTAAAATGGAGCTTGGCCTAACTCTTCACATGATTTTCCTCCATGTGACTGTGAGGAAATACATTAAGATTGCTGTTTATTAATAATTAACTTCAACTACTGCTTTGGTTCTGTTTTGGTTTCTTGTGGGCTTGAGGAGAAAAGAGGCTAACTTGCAGGAACAGCAGGGTGTTTTTTAAAGTTTTGTTCATGTCTACATACTTGTGTAATGTGTATTAATAATAGTTTAATGAATACTGGATTAAAATATTTTTACTTCTCAAATGAGTGCTGGTTTACTCTGTTCCCATTGCTGTCTTTTCTCTGTTAGCTGCAGTGACTAGAATGCCATCTTTTTCTGACAAAAGTTTGGAGTTGCTTGTTTACCTACAAAAGTACAATAGAGCTTAATTCTGTGTGTCTTTTGTTCATTTTTGCACAGGGAAGTGAGCTTCTGTGCTGCTTGGCGATTCCCTCTTGTAAAGTAGGAGATTCAGATTTTTATCCTTATTTAAAAAGAAACAAAAGCACACCTCCCTAACACACCCCCCAAAAAAAAAAACCAAACCAAAAAACCCCCCCAAAAAACTAAAAACCAACCACACCCAAACAAAACCAACCAAACCAAAAAGCCCAACCCTAACAGTATCTTGTACTTCCTTCTCTCTTGATTTTTCAAAGAACAGAATCCTGGCCAGGAATTGTCCTCATGACTGGTGATGAGGCAGAGGGTAGCTACACGGCAATATAGCCTTTGTTCTAGGGACAAAAATGGAAAGGCTACTTTTCTGTGTTTGTAACTTCGTAGTGATTGTCCAATTAAACAGTAGGATCTTCAAGACCCCTCTGAGGTCTTGGATCTTGTCTTGTAAGCTGGTAGTCCAGGGACTCCTATTTTAGCCTGATTGACTCTTCAATCTTTCTGGCTTTGTATTCCTAGACTTGCATTGTAGATACCTACAGGGACCAAGTGTTCGTAGGCATTTCTCAAGGATTTAATGTCAAAACAGTGGAAGAATACTGCCAGGATCCTGCAGTGGTGGTGTCATGTTGTCTGCTGTAACTGAGAAGTCAGTTGTCTTCAGTCATCTGTTCAAGGGTGAGCATCTCAATCTTCAGACCTGTCAGCAGTAAGATGTTTTTAACTGAATTTTGTTGTCTTATCTCTGTAGTATGAAGTGAAAGCACCATTTCTTGAAGTTTCAGGATGCCAGTTTTTGCAAGATGCGTGCATGTAACTGGCTTTCATCACTTCATGTATGTCTCTTGGCTATATGTGTCTTCTCTCTTCTAAAAAGAGAGCACCCCATATGTATGAAGGCAGTAAAGTGTGTATGCTAAAAAGAACTTGTGGACTATGTAACTCTTGACTTACTATACTGACTGTGTAATGGTTGCCCAGGGTTTAGAGCAAGGCTTGTATGAAGTGGGTGAAATGTTTGTCATGGACAAACAAACTAAATTCGTACTTTCAGGTGCTTAATGTTTGTCATTTGTATGCATCTTCCCTGTTGTACATCTGAGTTGTAATTTAATAAAAGTCCTCCTCTAAGTCTGTGAAAGAAACCTCTGGGTCTCCTGCTTTAATTGCTTGCCATCTCAGTGGGAAAATCTCTCCATGTTTGGAATTCGGGCTGTGCCTGGAGTAAACAGTATGTTCTGTTTCTAGCACAATTGCAGCCACAGCATTGAATCAGAGTTTGGGCTAGCTAAAACGGGCCGAAACCTGTACTTTTACTTGTTAATTATGTGACTGGGGCTGATGTGTTAGCAGATTCAGAATGTTTCCATCAGTAGCACTGATCACTATAGTGAGGACAGCTGTGCAAAGGCAGATCTGTTCTAGTTACCATCAGTTTGTCTTCGCCCTGTATCTCCCAGCAGTACCTCCTGGGCCAGAGTCCCTTTCAAAATAGTACGGAGGTACGAATTTTGAAGTCTTGCTTTGCTGCCTGGGGGCTAGGGGAGGGGGTGTAAGAATCTGGACTGGTTTGTCTTAAATATTTTTAGTGTGAATTCAGTGATACTGATGTTTGATTTCATCCATTCTTCTGTAATTTCTGCAACACTGTTTAATGCTGTGCATTAGCTGGTACTGTAATTATTTTAATGCCTTAGCATACATTCTTTGCGGTACCTACGATTCTTTAACTGTAGATTGGCTTGCTGTAATTCTTCTAAACGCAGATTCTTCTCCAACTTTACATGTACATATCCTCCCTTTAATGTTAAAAATGTAAATGTTTCAAACCTAGCATGTAGTTTTAAACAGTTTTGATTAGCACACTTTTGCTTTTTCTGGTTTTGAAACGTTTCTAAAGGCTCGTGTAGCAACTTAAAAAGTTGTCAAAGATTATGAAAGCTTGTTACAGAGTAAAGCACATGGCTTGAAATTTGATGTTCAGACCCAGAAATTGGTAATGCTAGAACCAAGAATACTTTCTACAGATTGAGTCGCGTCTGTGGGGGAAGCTGGAGAGGTCAGGCTCAGCTGAAGCCCATGGAACTGCTAGCGGGTAAGCCCTGTTTCTGAACAGGGAGCTGGGGATGAGGATCAGGAAAAACATAGTACCAGGCAGGCTTTTTAAGCAATGTGTTTTTCTTTAGAACCATCTGGGGTTAGAGATTTTGCAAGCATTGCAGTTACTACATATAGATCAGATGACAGGATACACAGAGGTTTAATACCCAAGTGGTTTAGGTGTGCAATGTCATTTGTGATGCCCGAGTGTACCTCGGGACATGCAGCATACCTGTCAGCCCTGGCTGGTGAGTGTTTTGAATGTCCTGGGCACCTTCAACAGCTCTGGCTGCCCGTATCTAGGCTCCTAAACCGCTTTCTGTGAAGTGGAAGAACTTGATCAAGAAACTACTGTGTAAAATTCTTTGACCTAGTTTTGGCAGGAAAGCTGCTCTAGGTCATGGCTTTGCCCTGCTCCCCACTGTAACGTGGCCGCCCTGAGCGGTAATGCTGCATGTGTGAGCAGCTACCCTCTCCTCAGTGCTCTTCCAATGAAGCCGTAACGCTAGTTGCCTGTAGCACGTTGCAAACAGAACCCTAGCAAAACATTAAGCCATGGAGAAGGCTGGCTGCGTAGTGTTATGCCAGGAGAGGATACTTGTGAACCAGCTAACCATGTTCACATTTTGTTCTGTGTCCACTCCCTTCTTTGAAAGCATTTTCCAGAGCTCTGACTGGGTTGGAGAGCGAGGGACAGCCCCCCTGCCCCCAGCCCCCTGGGCAGCTCTGCTGATCAAGCAGCCGAAGTTCTCCCATGTCAGCGTCCCGGGCCCATCGCTTGTCTTGAGCTGGCAGAGTGAGTTTGCATGGCTCAGGGTGGAATTTTGGTATCACTGGAGTTCGGTGCTCAGATTTGCTGTAAGATGAAGACAAAAGGCAATATTCCCAGCTTCTATAAACAAGCAACTTCTTTACTTGAATGAAGCTTAGCTCATCTGCAAAAGATCTAGCTAGGAGTGGTTGCAGTTTCCGATACTGGTTTGAGATACTGCAAGACACAGTGGCTTCCCAGGTGGCAGCTGTGTTTTGTAAAGCAAGTTCCACAAAGCTTTACTGTAATTATTTAGCAGTTTCCTGCATGGTTATGTGTGTGTGCATGTTCTTTCTGTAAACTGAATGTGTGTCTTTCTCTCCTGTTTGCCTTTGAGCATTGCCCCGGAAGCCCAGGGCTCTTCAGATTGAAGGCAGCATGTATCCATAGGTGAAGGCATCCTAGTATCCATAGGTGATCGGACTGCCACCAGCCATTGTAACAGAGCACTGCTCTTACACGCTGAAATGAATGGCCATATATGAAATATCCAGGAACTCCATTAGCATGTTATAAAAGAAAAACCTTTATATTACTGCTTTTTGTGCCAGAGAGTTAGTGGTTGTTTGGTAACTATAGTGCCATGCTCTCAGAACTTGGTTCTTTGCTATATTCCTCACAAGACATCAGGAGAAGAGAAGCACATGACATCATTGTAAACAGTGTATTCACCTGCCTTTAATTCTGCGTTGTGGGAACTGTAGTGCAGCAAGGCTGGGGTATGCAGTGTCATGTTTAACGTTCCAGATGGACTGAAGTTGCAAATTCAGTTTTCTTGCTGTGAGTGACCAACCTCAGGTTTCTGAATCCAGCCAGAATATCTATTCTGGAAACAAAAAGGTATTTTCTGTTCTGTTGAACTGCTTAGCACACAATTGTTGCCACTCCTGCTCCGGAGGTTACTAGTGCAGGGTGTAAACTTCCTTTGTTTCTGTTTTTGAGCCTGTGATCACAATGGTTACGATGCTCTAGTCCAGCTTCCTTGCTGCTGGCTGCTAACATGGCACCCTTCAAGCCTGAGAGCCTGGGGTACTGCATACATCCTGTGCAAGGAAGAGCTGGAACCCCGAACCATTGATCCTGCTGTGCTGTTTTCAAAAATGGAACAGATGAGTTATTTTTTTTCTCTTTGCAGAGATCAAAATATGCTGGAACATAGCAGGAAATTGTTTGCACGATAAGGAATGCCCTCGCACTGTCCTCCACATTGTGGTTTGGCCTGGTGAAATTTTTTAGGGAAAAGCTGGAGAACTTGCCAAAGGTTTCTAAGCTCACGTGTTAGAGGGTGTAGACTTGGTCAGAACAAAGAGCTCTTTCTTTTGGATCTGTATGGCTCAACTTACTGGTGCTCTATTCTTTTGGCAGATAGAGAAGTGAAATGCTCAGAACTTAGAGAGTACAAGATGTTAGTTGTGGTTGTGATTTGCCCAGTGAAGACTGCTTCCATTCTAAGGGAAGAATAAAGTCTTTAGACAAGATTAAATCATATATGCAACAATTTGTACACTCATTGCACCCCATTTGTACACTCATTGCTTTATGAACCCTGTCAAGAAAAATTAATACTTCATTGTTTTTCTTCCAACACTTTAGAAGCACCCATCACCTCAGTGCTGGCCAGGTGCAACACCTTGGTTTCCAAGCTTGATGTGGAGAAGGTCAGAACAAACAATAAACTTCTCTGAGTATCAGAGTGAAAATATATTCCCTCTTAGTCTTATAAAAAGAGCCTCCAGTACTTAAGTCCTTTTTCAACTTTCAGAGTTCCTGGATGTTTTGAAGTATAGGGATGACCTGACACTAAAGGATAAAATTAATCATTGATCCAGTCTTCAAAGCACTGTTTTGATAGCAAAGCAAACACTGAATTCTAAAGCTTAGACATTGCAGGATCAACACCAGAAATTGGCAGTCCCTGTGTCTGTGCTGTTTGTGAGAACAGTCAAATACAGATTCCTAAATTCATTTAACTTTCCTGTTTTTTAAGACTGTTGCATCAGTCATACACCAGTCAGGACTCCTTCGGTGTTGTCTAGACAACATGTTTACATTCTGCACAGGTCCTTTCTCATTCTATCTGCTTCCATATCACAACTAAATTCTTAACCTCTTGAGTTATCCACGCAATTTCAGTCTCTGATCCTGTTCCACTTTGCTTTTGGCAATGTTGTCAGTTGTTGCTTATATCTTTTTCCATAAAGCATGTTAGGAATGCTATGTATGTCTTCAGGCCAAAAAAAGAGTGGCAGGAGTATGTGAGAGCTTTAACAGTCTCTAAACAAAAAGGAAAGGTATGAAAGTAGATTTGCAAAGGGATAATGCTCAAGTTATGAATAGTATCACAGTAACATGATCTTGCCTATTTTTTTTTTTTTTTTAATAAAAAACCAAATATAGCACTGCAGCATTTCTGGCCTGCTTTAAGCCTTTGATGCAGGGCCCCATCAAAACAATTAATCTGGAAGGGCTGTGATTTGGTACTAGAACACAGGCTAAAGGAGCGTTGCATAAAAAAAGACCTGTGGGAAGAGGGCAGAATGCTGTGACTTGGTCATTTGGTTGATCTTGACCCATTTGAAGGGCAGAAAGTAACATTCATGTTATCTGACCTCAGGCAGCTCTGTTCTGGGGCCTTTGGATGATTTCCCAAGCCTGTAGTATTTAGTGAAATAAATTTTAATATGAAGCACAAACCCATGAATTTTAAGGATTGAGTATAGGGGTTATGTGAAAAAGCTGTAATACTCAATTGAATGCTGGTGATGGGGTCAAAGCATCATACCGTAAATGCAGTTCTGTGATGTGTCACCAGAGGGGTCCCTAATCAAGACCAAACTCTGAACTGCATTGCTCAGCATCAGTACTAGTGAGAAAACAGATACTCTTGAAAGGATGAACTATGAACAGCTGAATCATCTTTACAATATTAATAAACTCAGTTAAGGAACAGTTGAAAGACTGTAGTGTAAGTACACCTAGAGAAGGGGAGGAGCTATTTGTGCTAAACATTTGTTGCATAAAATTAATATAAGCAGATCATAAATTTATGATTGCATTTAGAATAATTAATCAACAGAGAAGTGAGTGGGAAGACACTTCCACGAGGAAGGGATTATATATAGGAAGCATTTCTTTACCTAGAGGGTGGTCAAACACTGGAACAGGCTTTCTAGCAACATAGTTAATATTCGATGTCTGTCAGTGCTTAAGAAGCCTTTGGACAATGCCCTTAACAACATGATTTAACTTTTGGTCAGCCCTGAAGTGGTCAGGCAGTTGGACTAGATGACCATTGTAGGTTCCTTCCAATTATTCTATTCCATATTTTTTTCCCAGTTGCCTGGGATAGCACTAGACTTCAGTCTATAAGACCTTTTTCTGTCTTTTGCTCCTACTTCAGCTTTATACCTCACATTAGTCTAAGAAGTAGCAGACTCCTGTGGCAAACCCTTTAAAATACTCTTTCCTTACAGAAACTAAGTGCCAAGATTTAGTTAACATAATCAGGATTTTTTAATGCTAAATATAGTCAACCCCTCTACACATGTAGAACATGGCTAAATTGGGGTCCACTTCTTGTTCCAATGCTGTAGAGCAACCTCCAGGACTGAGGCATAAATCTGTACTTAGTAGTGATAGGACACACTGAAAAGCTGTCCTGTTCATCCCGCTTCTCATGTGTGTAACTTAAAGCTGGGTTCTCTCAAATGATAAGTTAAAGGTAAGATTTATCAATTGGACCCCACTTTGTCTGGTATCCAAACACCTGAAAGGAGATAAAGTTTTATATTTGTACTAGCACCACATAATTTTGCTTTATTGTAGTAATGAGATTGCAAAATACATTACAAATGATTGAGCTGGGCAAAAGTGCACTAGGCCTGGTACCCGAGCACTTAAAAGTATATTAGTGAACACTGCTCATTCAATGGTTATAAGTGTGGAAAATGTTGCGGGAATTACAAAACTATTTAATAAAATAAAAATCCAGCTGAAATTATAGGAACTCCAAAGATTTAATTTTATTTAGTCATCTGTACAACAGAGGCAAGACAATCCCAGTAACTGAGTTGCACTTAATTGTCTTAATTTCTACAAACTAAGGAATTGCAGTTCTATGGAAGAATTGTTTCCAAACTCTTGTTTTCCACCAAACAATGCAATTAAGAAAAATCACAAAAGTTATTTCAAATCACTCTTCCCCCTGTACCTCAATCTCAGTAAAACCAAACCAGCCCTGCTACCCCCACTTCAGGTGCATGGCTGGTGCTATTAAGACTACTCATAAGCCAGTGTGCTGGAGTTGGCTGTGCCTCAGACACAACAGCTTTACTACTCCATGTGAAAAAGGAAAAACACATCCATATGGCCACTTTAACATTGCGTGTCAGAATAAACTATTGCTCAACAATAACAACAAAAAAATATCAACCTTTGCCAGAGCTGTAGTCTTATTTCCCCTGACGTGCCCCGACAGACTGACATGCAGCTCCCGTTGTGACCTTCCTCAGCTGTCACCACCTCCCGCCCGTGCCCTGCATGATGGACCCGTCCCACCAGTAACCAGGATGGTCAAGTCCCACCACACCAACTCTCTTCACTGGGGAGAGGTCTACAAGCGGAGCCTGAGCAGGACTGAATGATTATTGAACGATTATTTAGTGGCATAAGGAGATGCAGGCCTGTGCTTCTTGATCCTTGCTGTAGTTTTCCTAACACCAGGGTAAATCAGGAGCCCACCTACTGAAGTCAGCAGGTTACCTCAGCGTAAATGCAGGAGGGATACAGAAGCAGCATCAGACATCTTGCAGAGGGCCCCCTGCGTATTTGGGCCTTAATCTAAAGGCCTTCCGAGAGACCCATTGCCTTCAGCGGGCTCTGGCCAGATCTCTGTACGCGTGTGCAGCAGTACCAAGTTCTGAAAATAGTTGTAAAAATGCAGATTACATTCTTCTAAAATGCTATCTTACAAAGATTTTCTACACCTAACTTTCAATGCTTATCAAATGATGCTAAAACATTGCATACAGCTTCATAATAATAAAAACCAAGAGTGAAGCGATTGCTACATTCAACATAAAACCCAATTTTTAAAAGCAATTTTTATATTTTATCATATTTATGATGGTACGATTACTTTTTTCCATTTTTCTTTTATCTTCAATTCCACATGCTTCATTAGGACATACTAGAAAAAAGAAGCTATGGATCGCAGTCTGTTTTCCTGTAAGGACCCATTTTAGAGAAAGAGGTTATGGATGGGTATTTCCAGTCTGTCCATGCTTCCTGCTGCTAGTCTCATTGTATAGCCTGTTAAGGAAAGTCTCTGCAGGTCACTGGTTAGTTAATGACTGAAATTCAAAGTACTCATTATCACCTTCTATACAGTTAGCAAATGATGTCCCTTTATAGCCTAATAAAAATTAACTGTATTGTTCAAAATCCAAAATTTCTAAAGTTCACATCAAACTTAAAAATAAATACAATTTAATACAAAATGTTAGAAAAAAACCCCATTTTACTTGCAAAAACCTATGCTTGGTCTCAAAGGTATCCTATTAACCTACTATATCCATTATGGAACACATCAGATTTACACAAAATGCGAGAAATAATTAAATGTACTTAGAATTGCAATGATGGGATGCACTGTGCTAGTAATTAGCTATTTCAGAGACTTGTGCGTACCTTAAAATAACTTGATATGTGAGTTTCTTTAATTTTGGTTCTTTAAATTTGGTTACGAATACTGGAAAAAGAAAATACTGTCTCTACAGAGTGCTGAGTTCCCCTTCTTATGAAAGCCAATGCAAAAAAATCAGGATGTTCAAAGAGCTTCTCAACATTTTGCAGGATCACACCCAAGACAGGTTCAGAGACTGATCATCTTTATGAAAGGAACTCTTTCAGAAGTTACAAAGCTGCGACAGGATGGGTTTTGAAAACTGTCTTCCCTGAAGTCTCTTTAAATGATGGCATCATGTTCATCACTGTAACAGAAACACAGTAATTAATGCTCTGCAGTACAAGCAACAGTCAACATGAGAAACAGCCACCCAGCTGCTGCTAAGGAGGTTATTTTCTGAACAGAGACCATCTTGCTGGGAAGGGCTAAGGGCACACTGATCTGGGAGTTACAGTTTGGCTCTCCAAGTCAAGCCTGAAGTTAACAGAACAATTTCATTTTGTCAACACTCCTCCAGCTTCACTGTTCTTACTAACATTTTGGCTTTCACATTTCATTCAAGTACATATTTTTAGATAAACTATTGCTCAGGCATTTTTATCCTATCTATCTTACCTATATCCAGTAACAACAGCTAATCAAAGCCAGTTTACAAGCTCAGGGACAGGCTTCCTTTATTTTAAAGACACTGTTGATCTACTACTGTGGGTAAACATTTGCAGCAGGGACTGGTTGAATTCCATGACCAGCAGGAGTCAAGATGGAGAAAAAACACAAGGCCTAAACACTAGCATCCCAGTAACTCTAATAACATCACCTCACTTAAGCTTCTCAACTGAGACAGATGATACTGAATAGGAAAAAGAAAAGCAACTTAGTTTTAAGAACTCCCAGTTCTTGAATTAAACATGGGACAAGGAGACGACTCAGGAAGCTTGGAAGAAAAGCAAGTAGAGCTGAGTATAAATGGCAAATGAGATGGTACAATTTTGATTGACCTATTCACTAAAAAAAGGGGTGAGATACAAGATGGAAGTCACAATCATAGATGTCTGACTGATTCTATGCTCTCAGAGATTAATGGTGCAAAGGAGAGGAAAAGAGTAGCTCCACAAAGAAGAATCACACCCACACCAAGACCGGACCTACTACCTCCTGTTCCCCAATCTCCTATCATAAAGGAGAGAGACCGGTTGCCTGGAAGAAGTTGGTGGTAGAGAACCTGTTTAAATTAGTGTTTTTCAACTTGTAGTCTACAGAGTGTCTGAAGCCAACCTAGTGACTTTCTATGATGGTGTGACAACAACAGTGGATAAGGGAAAACCATTGGGCGTCATCTATCTGGACTTCTGCAAAGCCTTTGACACGGTCCCCCACAACATCCTTCTCTCTAAATTGGAGAGCTATGGATTTGATGGGTGGACTGTTCGCTGGATAAGGAATTGGCTGGATGGGCACATCCAGACACATGGTCAACGGCTCGAGGTCTGGATGGAGACTGGTGATGAGTGGTGTC
>KL276519.1:11950-49294 GCA_000699545.1 Podiceps cristatus | reverse complement strand
GGTCTGCTGCCCCGCTGCGGGGCGGCCGGCTCCGAGCTGCGCCCCGCGGGGACGGAGTCATGTTGTTAGGTACTTGAGGTAAATGTAGTGGTGTTTATAGGTATCACTCACTACGCTTTAGATGGAGAGGTACGGTAGGGCAAATAGCGAAAAATAACATACACATGAAGCATAAGCCTCATCAAGTATCTCAAGGAAGTAAAATATTGCATTTTCTAATAGGCTGTAATAGCTATCAATAAAAAGCATTTTCGTTTTGTTTTTTTGGGGTTTTTTTGTTTTTGTTTTTGTTTTTTTTTTAATCAGTCAAAACCAAAATAGTCTCTCTTACTTGCTTAAAGTGGACTGATCTCTCCTGCAGTAGGAGAGTTGAAGGTAACCTGGAATCCAGCAGCAATACTGTAACAAAATGCCTGCTCAAAGTAAAGGAGGTTTAATAAATGACATTTCCTTGCCGTTTTTGTCCATCAGAAAGGGCCACAAAGGACTTTTGTAATCACCTAATCAAAACCTCTCAACAACACAAGACAGAGGACATTCCGATTTGCTATGTTTTAACACATAAATTGATAAAGTTTGGCAAGATCTATTTTACATAAACCACATTAAATGAAATTAATTACATTATCATTCTTTAATGCTTTGTGGAGTCCAGTATCAGTCATGCCAGTATTTTCCCTGGCACTAACTTCAGGATGAGAGATTTTCTTGTTTATTCTTTTTAAATCCTGGCATCATCTAGCTTCTAGCTTGATGCACCTTTCTCTAGTGCTCGGAGACTTATTAAAATCAACATTAATGATTCGGAGAGTTTATGGCCATCCCTTTCCTAATACTTAAATTTTGGTCACCTGAATCTGCTGATACAGAAAATATTTACTCTAGATTATGTTGTTTAATATCCCTCTTAGCTATTGGTAGAGTGGTACTTCACAATCTTTGTAAACATTATAGATGTGACTAAATCATCTGGCTTGGCCCCAAGTATAGAACGGAGATCTGTGTTGAATAGCCCTTTTTACATCACTGCTAACAAGTAAGTCATTTCTATTTGAAGATTTTTTATGTCCTCAATATACTTTCAGAAACCTTCTTGCCCTCACCTCTGATGACTACAGATTTTCCTTTTGCCCTTTTTACTTCCTCCATCACTTTTTTTCCAATTTCTTCACTTCTGATTTATGATCTTTTCCATCCATTGTTTCTTTCTCTCCTTTATTATAAATTTAAGCCACACTGACTTTCCTTCTAAACAAGATTAGCTGTTTATAACCTATTTGGTCTTTTCCAGTTGTGGGATTTGAGTTCTTAAACCATCTGCCAAGTGCTCTTTAAAATTTCCTAGGTCTCTCTCACATCTTTCCATTTGAATTCCTACTCCCAGTTCATTTGGCAAGCTCATTCACCTTTAGGAAACTAGATTCCTTAAAGAAGTGTATGTAACAGTTCGTTACTTATACAAATATATTCAAATATTTTATTCGTATTTACTAAATAAGATCACTTGGCTTTTTTAATTTCCTGTATGCCTGTGTTGATCATCATAATGCTAATAACATATAGATTAAAGATCAGCTTTTTAGAGACCCATAATGTACATAAAATATTTTTGTGCTATTCTTGACAGAAGGGAGGCCCATGGAGGCAGCAAATTCAGATGGATAATCTGTTAATTTTAATTTCTTCATGCATGGGATTGGAGTAACAGTTTATGTTCCAGTCTGTGGTTTATTTACAGGAGGAGATGAACAGATGTCCCATTTTTTTTCCCGGGTAATTCACTCCTGCAATAGCCTGGTTTAGCCTTTGATTATCTGAGACAATCTTCTGAGAACACATCTCAGTAAATTATACTGATTAAAAAAAGGTTATTTTGATGATGTGTTTTTTCTTGTATTTAATCATTTTCCAAATTTGTCTCACATTATTATGATGTGTTGTCTCCTTTGACTTTAGTGTCCTTTTGACCCTCTGCTTGACTTATCCATCTCTCCTCAGTTCAGCAGCATTTCCCTCTGAAATAATAAAAGCGAGAAGGTGCTTCCTAAGCAAATTCAGTGTGTCACAGGAAAAGATCACCAAACTGTGCAGAGTGAATGATGTCCTAATTTTCCAGTTTATAAAGGCAAAGATATTTTGGACTATCTAGCACCCTTTTTATTGCCATGTGCTTAAAATATTATTTATTTGCAATTTGTTACTTGTATTTGCTCCCCTTGAACATACTGCTGTTGCAACCTGCAGTGCCTGAGGCTTTTACTAAGAGAGGGAGCTAAACACACGTGGACAAGATACCCAGTTCAGCCCACTGGTACGTAACATAGCAGAGTTGCAACTTGACACCCTTCAATTGTGATTCCGTAACTTAAAATTTTTAATACTGTTCTAGAAACTGCTCCCGGGAAGGGGATGGAAATCAGCATGATTCACTTTATCAGAGCAATCCCACACCACTACTCCAATACTGCTGTGGAGGATCTGTATGTTGTGGAGCTATGGGAGGTAACATTTAATGTCCCCCTCTCTCCACTTACCCCTGCTCCAGACTATGTCTGTTTGTATTTCCTCTTACATCAAATGATGCTATAAACACACACCTAATTTTTCATGCAGATATGGACATTTTTAATATTATAAAGCTGATCTATCACTCACTGCTGCTGAAATACTTTATGCCACTTCTCTAATTCTTTGCCTGTCACTTGACACAAACAACCTTTTAAGCAAGCTTTACTCTACTACTCCCTCCCAGGAAACTTTTATTCCTCTAAAATTTGAAGCTGATCTTTTGTTTATACCGTGGCTTATTATTCTAGTAATCCATACTTTTCTATACCCTTGAATTTTAATTATTTCTTGCAAAAAAAAAAAAAAAAAGATTGTGAGTTTATATACTCAAATGGAACAACAATCCTCTTAAAATATGCACCAACACAGATACAATATGGTGATAGTGACTTTATATTCTTTGGACTAGGTAAGTTAAAAAGATACTGTAAATTATTCTGGAGACAAGGAAAACTAGGGCAACTGGATCATACACTATCACTTTAATTTCTGAAAAAATATTCCATTGTTTTTCCAGGTATTATTAATTTAGCTTTTAGAAAGATCTTGTGCAAAAATAAATAAGTAATCATATAAAAAAATGTGTTCATTTCCTGGAAATAAGAGAAAATTGCTATAACAATTATCGTACACTTCTCATGTGCTCCATGCTCAGATTTATTAGGCTATGAATTGCTGTTTTGCATGTGTACAGGTCCAATTTATGATTATTTTCAAATTGCAGGCCAGAATCTTAATTTTCGTTTTTTAACCAAGCAAAGGGACATTTCAAAATGGGAAGGAAATCAGAATCTGACCTGGGCAATCGAGAGCCATAATTATGTCAATGAATTGAATGATTGGTGTAACCCATGCTCAAATGATGTAAAAGTAATGCAGACCCAGAAAAGATGGTTATTAGGAGCTGATGAAAAGACTGAATTTTGCTTTGAAGTAAAGAACAAGATGAGGTTAACCTGAATATTCCGTGTTCCTTCCATTGTAACTTTTAGTCAGTATTTCTATATACAAATATCAGTAACTGTGGGATATAAGAAATTGTATTGTTTTACCGCTAAACGGGATATTACTTTACCCAATAATTTCTCAACTGATTATGATTTGATATTCACACAGTCAGATCCTTATCTAAGACTGGAGATCCAGGGCAGCTTCAGAATACAAGCAACAGGTTGTCTCGCTTCTGCTGGATATGATTTAGCACCTTGCCCAATCCCACAGATCCTAAATGGAAAGTATAAATACAGAGCAGTGGAATGTGACTGCACTTGCACTTTTAAACATCAGTATTTAAGTGTCTGTTTTGAAGGAAGCAGTGCTAAGAATCCATCAACATGCTGAGGGCTGAAAACAAGCAGAGAAAAGGTAACTACAAGCATAAAGTGTCCTGCAGGGTTCCGGGGGGTTTCTGTCAATTCCTCTATACTGACACACTTGTTTAAAGAAACAGAACTTCTGCTCTGCAAGAAATTTTGACATTTAGGACTTCTTTGCTTTTTAGTCTTACTAGGAGAAGTAGAATTTTTGCAAACTTACTAAAAAAATGAAAATTTCAAGGGCTCCCAGGTGACTTGGTGTCAGTGCATCTAAATAGCAATGAAACATAATGCCTTTAAGTTATAATTTCCATCATTTCTTTATCTCAAGAATAATAAATATATGTGCATGTTAACAATATTTTAGAAATATTTTTAAATATAAGAAATTTTTGAAAGTATTTTTTAAAGTAACACTATTAAAGCAAAGTATTTCAATCTTTATGAACCATTTCTGCTTGATTGAAACTAAATAATGTAAACCTTTAGAATGATAAATGGTTTTGATCTCACATTCCTGCAGAAAACATTTTACTCTAAAAACAGCATTTCCTGACAGAAAAAGTGTTTAGTTGTAATTTTTTTTTGGTTCAGGAAACAATCGTTTTTTACTGTTCCATCGCCTGTGATAATATATTTGTTTGGTATTCACATGAATGTCATCTACATTTCTCGAGATATTCCCTTGCAGTTTAATCTGAGAATGTGCTTAAAGAGTCCTCATCTTTTTAATGGCTCCTGGTGGAGCCTAATTATTATGAAATTGCAAAAGCTGTGAAATGATAATTAGTCTGGGTTACCTCCTTTATTTTTCCCTTAGAGACATGTTAAAAGATTTTAATTAATGCTTTTAACTAAGTAAGAATAATAAATGACTAATCTCACGATTTTTATTACTGTCTTAGTGATGCACAGATACGTTTCTGTTTTGCTTTTAAATATTTGTTTCTGCTATGAATGCCCCTCAAAGATTTACAAGGCACATTGTACCATTCCTTGAACACAAACAGAGTTGATTAGGATGATTTTAAGCCTCCACAGGAATCAATTGCTCAGTTACATTCTTGCACGTTGGTTACTGCATGGAAAGTGCAGACAGTCAAAAATGAACAGAACTCTAATAGATGCAGATTCTAGACAGATGCTCATAGGGCCAGATATGCTTTGTGGATGCCAGTGGGATTAGAAGAATTATTATTTTTCCAGAGAAGGGAAAGTTATGAGCAAGATAGTGCTGTTCAAAAGTTATGCAGAAGCCAACAGAAATGTAATTTTTCTGCGAACATAGAATCACCGATCATAGAATGATTCAGAAGCCAACAGAGACGTAATTTTTCTGTGAACATTTGAGGGTACAACATTTTGCTAGCAAAGCTAATTGCCCAGTAGTTCCAAAAAGCTGACTATGGCAAAGAATTTTCCCAGGTAAGATATGTACAGATGTGTTGCAACCTGCACAGCAGGTTCCTTAGTCTGGTTGAGTATTACCTTATTGTACAAGTTGGTCCACAAATACGAATTAAAGTACTTGGGAACAGACAGTAATCAAAGACCATCATAGCATTAGGCAGTGATTTGTCCCTATCACCTCACTATTTGAAGCAAGACTTGTAAAGCCTGGCCCTAAGACAACTCCAGTTATTCCAGATCTACTGATTTAACAAAAAAAAAAAAAAAAAAAAAGTGCAAAGTATGCGGCCTATAAGCAACCTAGCCTAATGTTTGCCGGTCTTCCAGAGCTGGCACATGAACTATGAAGTATGTCCAGATCTTAATAGTTAATGGTGAACAGACATGCTGTATATCCTGCTTCTTCTGTCCTTATTACTTTCATTTAAAAAGTGGAAAATGTCTGAATTTCCACAGACATTTAAAAAAAGGACAACAACGCCCAATATAATTTATCTTGTTCATTAAACAATACAGGCACAACTCCAGCCTGACTGCCCTAAAGGTTAACTGAAAATAGGAATAATAATTTAAACATAAATATTTAGGTTCTCCATATCTATCCGATGTTCTTAAGTAATATCCTATGTACTGCATGTATTAGCATTTCAGAACTGAGAACCAAAGAGGAATGTGTTGATTTTAATCACTCCTTTTTATACAGTATGAAAGAGAAGTATGACTGGCTCAAAACCACTTTTTATTTGAATGGAATATTTCTGAAAGTCTTCTGTTTCAAAATTTATTGAATTTACATTGTAATTGCCATGTTAAATCAGTCATAACAAAATGTTTTAATTAATTCTTTTTGGAGATTTTTTTCCTTATCCATATTTGAAATGGAAGCAAAGTTTGAAACAATGGGAAATTATTTGAACCAGAAATGCTGATTTTCAACCAGATTTGCCACATCTTTTGTCTGAATGTAATTAAATAAGAATGTGTTTCTTCTTGTTCTGAGTGGGGAGTTATTGTACAAAATAGAACCCTAAACTGATATTTTGGGGCAGAATTTCATGCAGTTGTCTGGCAGAATGCCTGCGGTTTGGCATCATCTTTTGTTTTGTTACAAGTCTAATCCTTCATATTCTTTGCTTATTTGAATAAGCCACCCATTACGCTGCATCAACCAGTCCTCCTGCTTGAAAAATCAGTTGTAAAACTTTAGCAATTAAAAAGTGTACCCTCTGAGAAGAATGGAAAGGACAATAATGCAGGCATTAACGAAGAGCTCTTCCTCTAACTGACATTCTGGTTACTGCTATGTCTTAAATGCCAAAATCTGATAATACACTTCTGTAATTCCTTCTATAATGAAATACTTAAGAAATATCTTACAGTTATTGGACCATCATTAACAACTATGAAATTAGGTGTCCCATGTTTTTTTTTTTTTTTTCCAATTTAAAGAGGGTTAAATTGCTAATTTACATGTTAATTAGCATGCATTCTAAAGAACACCAAATGTAATTCCATAGCATCTATCATTTAACAATTTAGCTTATCCAAGACATTAAATTTGAAAGAACCTCTGCATTATTTGCATGAAGTTTTTTTGAGGGCTAATGATGAATCTTATTATTCTAAGCAACATTTTATAAGGATGAATATTGCCAATTTATTTACTTTATCAGTGGTTAACAGGAAAACAGCAAAGCATTGGCAGGGCAGCAGGTTCGGCAGTTCTTAATAAGGCCCACTGACCTGCACAGATTTGCAAGTTTAAAATAAAGAATTGTTTCTGGTGACATTTCTTTGGAGTCTGTTGCCTTGAGTCACGCCCCATCACCGGGGTGTGCTCAGTGGTATTTGATAATGTTGCCTCTGCTGCTCCGGAGCTACTCTGGTGCGCGCACTTGCTGTAGTGTGCAATTGATGCAGCTCTGTGTAGCGTAGCTACAAACACAAGCCTCCTCTCATAACATGTAAAAAAATACTGCATGCTATTATAAACTAAGCATTCACTTCAAGATATTTTCAAACTGGCAAAATAAATGTTCTTAGTACAGTGATGCAACAGAATTATATGGTTTACATCCTTCTTTTGCTCACGTGCTGTACCCTGCTCCTTTGCTTAAATGCTGATGTCATCCTGTATTGCTTGATGTTACCTTTATTTACATCAGTTTCTGTGGTGTGACACAACCTGATTGTTTCACTGCACTGCTACTTCAGCATTTCAAGGATGCTGGATTGCAGGTACTTTGAAGCACAGCAGCTGCGATGCAAACATGCTTTTAGAACGGCAGGATTTCTCTGTTTCTAAATAACAGAAGCATTCAGGCCAAGAAAATAGAGTACTTAAGTCTTGTATTAGCTGTCAGTGATTAAAGATGCTCGGTGTACATGAACAACAGTATTATACATTTCATTCTTTCCTTGTTTCAGACTCCAGCCATTTTTTAATGTTGTGCAAGTCCTTTGTATTATTTTCAATATAACATTTTGTGCCAATATCTGTGGTATTCTTGTTAACAAAATCAGAGTTGTGAAATGTGGTTTTCATGTAGCCTATCTGGTTTGATTCACTCAGTTCCTCAGCTCTACGTGGAATGTCTTAGACTGTGGCGGCCAACATTGACAGTCTCCTCCTGTGCTTTATCCTGATATTCCTCCTTATTTATAGATTATTGCTCCAAGTCCTTCCACTTGTAACCCCTTTTTCTCCCTGTCCTGTGCACACCTTTCATCGTCTTCTACTTTCAGAACAATGCTTCCATGCCTTTCTGTTCTTGCAGTTTCCATCTCTCTCTCCTTACATCTATTCCCATAATTACTTCCTAAACCCACTTCTTCTGTTTCCCCCTCAGTTCACATCATCAGTTCTTTTGTAGCCAACAGCTTCATCCCCTGCACAAGATGAGTGCATTTCTGAAGTGCGGTCCATCTTCAGTACTGAGTCAGGGGGTTTATCTTAGGGAAAACAACATGCAATAAAATAAAATATTTTATTAAAGAGAAGATACATAAAAGTAGGAGATTAAGTTGTCCAAACAGTATAGATTCTGGTGCCTTATCACATCCTCATTCCTGACTTTACAAATACTATATATTTTTACTGTAATTTATTAAAGCTTGGGAACCAGAAAGAAAATTTCAGCCTAATCTCTGAGAGCAATGGAAACCTGGGCCTTAAAATACAAAATGTTTGAAAACCTTAATTGTAAGTATCACAGCCAGTTCTGTATCTAATAATCCAGTAGAAACCATGGGGTAATCTAATCTAGTTTGTAATCAGAAATAATTTAGGAGCAGAAAGGACGAGTAAAAGGAGTTAATTCACATGAACAAATTCTGAAAGAATGAGAACTTTTTAAGTTAATTATGGGAAAGGCAGTGTGAGAAAATGGAAACTGTTCAGCAGAAAATTATGAAAAACCTGCTCTTCAGGAACAGTTACAGTCAGAGTGGAAGTAATTTTTGGAAGTATGAACAAGAATACACACTGCAAAATCAACATATGATGAAAAGCTAAGAAAGTGTGAAGAAATAGAAATTAGAGATGTAATAATTGGCATAGGCATAAGCAACAATAAGAAAATCACTGGTTTCAGAATGAGCGAGAGAACAGTGTCTTTAAGGCAAAAAGATACTGAAATGATAGGATAGACTATAGAAATGAATTCTTTCTCTTAGCTTTGGTTTTCACATGAAAGAAAACAAGACTTATGTCAGAAATGTAAAGAGTATACTGTTTCCAAGGAAAGAGAATGATGTGCTTAAAAGGAAGAGCAGGGGAAATTGAGTTGGTATATGTATTGTAGAATAATGAATAAAAAAACAGTTAAGAATTCCTCAGCATTAAAACTCCCCAAATTCAAGAGAAAATAAATATTGTGATGAAGCAGAAGTATCTGACAAAGGGTATACAGGCACAGATGATCTTTCTAAATAATTGTCTCATGATGATATTTAAAGCATAAACTGGCACTAGATTTGCCTGAAGCTGAAATAAATGAGCATTTCACTGAAATTAAAGAATAATTTGTGGAAAAATCTGAGAAACTGTTGAACATATTGAATCATACTTTCAGTATTTTGATTTATGTGTCAGAAGCATCTAATCTGATTAGAGATACTTATGGTAAATGTTCTGAAGATGGAAAAAATAAATAATAAGTAATAACCTTCCTCTCTAAAACCTCTCTCTTGTGAAGCATCTGAGCATCCTTCATTTATTCATTTGAATATTTTAATTTATTTTTGTGGAGCTGCTTATAGGCATACATCTTAGAAAGTTCACAATTGTTTTCAGGACTGGGCCTAATTTTACACCCTCCGAATTGCACACACGTAACAGTTTGCGTATGTGATGCTTTTGAGCATAGCAATCTCTTGGTACCTAAAAATAGGTGGACAATAACTACCACACATACAAAATTCCTTTATCAATTCAAGTCACTTATAAACCAGCTGTTTGAGGGAATTTAACATCATATTACTGTTTTTCTTGCTTGACTCCATTTCTTTTCTCTTTAATACAATTCTGGTACTGGCTTTCTTACTCAGGATATGACAAATGTGAAAATTTTATTGTAAGTATGTATGTATTTCTTAACAAGCATCAAAGCAAGGTGATTTTTTCTGAGGTTATGGGAGCAGAATGCTGATGGCTGCAGACAGCACCTCTCACTAACTGAGAGCAAGAAATGCTGAGGCCATTCGGGTTATTTTCTGAGGCCACAGAGAGTACAGACCTCATGTGCAAAACCTGGCCCTCCAAAAGCAGGCC
Organism: Podiceps cristatus; assembly: GCA_000699545.1. Lineage (NCBI taxonomy): Eukaryota > Metazoa > Chordata > Aves > Podicipediformes > Podicipedidae > Podiceps > Podiceps cristatus. The sequence continues at coordinate 39,229 of KL276519.1, read as the reverse complement.
CTTAACAGCCTGTGTCCTGATGCAGAGAAACAGGCGCAGGGGCTGCAGGGCTCCTTGTCCGCGTGGGAGCACAAGAGGGACAGTGGGTCCACCTCTTTATCGAGGGAAGAAAGCAGAGGCTACACAAGCACACATAGTAGTGGACCTTCATGCTGGCGTAGCCCTTTCTGTTTGATTAGTGTGTTCTTACAGCTAAATATAAGATACCTTCTCCAGAAGGTTTCTTAGTGTTGCTGTGTTTGCCTAATTTCCCAGATCCCAAGGTGAAATCTCTCAGACATTGCCAAAGCGATTTCCTTTCCTCCAAATGAAAATTGTTTGTGTAATAGGAGCGGTGTACCTTAGAGCCAAAATATGAGACTTACTTTTCCTCCAATAAATGTGCAGATGCTGAAAAAACACCCTAAAGATGAACGAACAAGATCTCACCATTACACTCATTCCTGGAGCTTTCTCTGTGTTTGCTTATCTGTGCGTTTTCTAGGTGGTAGAGGCAACGCTAACTAAAATATAAGCATATTTGCCAGCTTTGATGTTTAACAGGAGCTAAATCTCTACCTGAATTAGAGTTTAAATTCACAAGCACCATAAAGGCTTAACGGCAAGTGCCCACAGCTGTACAGACTAAATCAGACTTTCATGCAAAAAGTATACCCAAGTGCTAGTATGCATGGATTTAAATACTAAGATACAGGTACATGCATGTGAACTAATAGACTGAATGTTCTGTTCACCTGCTTATGTGGTGCTGCCTGCTTCAAAAACACTAAAATTAAGTGGTTTGTTTGTTTTTTTTTTTTTCATATGAGAGAATGTGATGTATTTAACTGTATGGCTAAATTTTGTCAACAAAACTAAAAGGCCTGTTTTGTCATCAGAAACCCCAAGATGGCAATACAGTCTTGTTTTTCTTTGCTGCTTATTTCTATTATTATTATCATCATCAGAATTATTATATTGCAGTACGTGGAACAGATCTGTGATTTTTTCCTTTGCTGACACCTAAAAACCTTGCTGATTACTAAGGATTATTTATACAAAAATTGAAAGCTCCAGCTACTTCAGCATTAACTGAATAGACAAATGCTATGCATGACCTGGAGGTATTAAAAGATTCCATTTAATAACATTAACCAATAGACATCTCTGCTCAAGTTTGGCTTCCTTTTATAGACGCACATGACTTAACAACCCTGTTAAAAAGATGTATACTTCCATATTATTTTCAGCCTAGCATGTAACATATATTCACATATATTACATTTTCAGGTAGTAACCTATATTGAACCTATACTAATCACTTTTGAACGGATTCATGCTAGGATCCTTATCCTTTTCAGAGCTCATTTAGTTTTGACAGAGCCAAGGTAATCAGTTCTGATACAGTTAACTTTTGTTGCAGAGAACACAGCGAGCAAGTGATAGCAGGCATCATTCACCTTGATGCTTGATGAGAGATACTGCAGATTTATCAAATGTGCTGCTGCCAGTGACTGCTGCCCAGGACTTTATAAAGTCATAGATTCCATAGCAAAGGCAAAAAACAAAGGAAAAAACCTGTTGATTTCAAGTGAGTTAGCTGGTATGTGCTGGGCCAATGAGACACGCCAGCACAGGGCTGTATGGTGATGAAAGATTAGGTGCTCCCAGGAAAGTCACCCTTCTCCCGCCCCAGCCTTGTTAAGTATCAGCCTTAACAACAGAGGGCTCCGGTAAAGCTGGGTGGGAGCGCAGCCTTCCACTCAAACAGATTCTCTGAGCTCGCTTTATCCAACCTTGCACCGAAAGGAATTAATTTCCAATAACAGGTAATATCAATGAAAAATTATTATGGGGTATTGCATCAGGAAAGATTAAGACTAATGCTGTCAAGACAAACAAAGAAATAAGAGCTGCTTAATACTCAGACAACATTACTTAAAAAGATGTAAATCATATTAGACCCCTCCAGGCTCATTACAGTGTTAGAAGATAATGAAGACAAAGGCCGGGGTGATCTTTGATGTTCTGTCAAAGTTTTCTTTGCATATATGTATGTATGTACACATACATATGTAGTATTTTTATATATGTAAGTATGAATGTATGTAGCATGCAGAGAGAGAGACAGTCCCTCTGAGTACACTGCTTTAGGATAACCTAACACAGCAGAAAGACCAGTTATGCAAACAAGGCCAGATTGTCATCGTAACATTTTGCAGTCCTCTGAGGACAGGGAAGGCAACGGCTGGTACGCCAACTGCTAGATCCAAGACTTAGTACTTTCTGCTTTAACAACTGGTTGGAAACATAAATAAGAAAATGGATCACAAAATTAATTTTATAAAACCATAATATTGGGAGATTAGAGTCATAATTCTCTGAATAAAATCTGTTTCCTCTGGAAGAGAAACAAAAGACTTATGACAAAGTACTCAGTGCAATATCCTTTCTCTGCCTTTATATCTTCCCTAAACAGCATTGCCACTTCAACACAAATTTCAAAGTAGTAGCATTTAAATGGAAATCACATGGGAGAACTACACTGTATTGTTACTGAGATGTAAAGAGTTCCTCATTTTAATTTATGCTCCTTTAGAAGAATGATGCATAGAACATATCCGTGCAGATGCCTAAAGGTACCTGTAAATTTCTGCTGGGAAACAGAAAACATACCTTAGGAGAAAGCAGCTTTTCTGGTGGCTACTACCCATCCCAGAACAAACATTTTGAAACTAAGCTAACTAAAACCACAGGAAACAATAAATTAACTTGTTTTCGTTGAAGATTACTCTGATAAAAGTAAGAAGAATAAAGGCTCTTCTGTGATCGACCATAAAAGTCAGAGAAAAGGGTGCATCCACACTATTCCTAGAAGCAAACTAATGCTGTTCCCAGGCTTGGCTGAGCAGTCAGGAAGAGAGAGAGGAGAAGAGACTGAATTACCCTGTCACATCAGGAGGGGAGATGGCTAATCCTGCGCTAACGGAGCTGCTGAACTACATCTGAAAGGGCAGGATGGGGTGAGCTCGTGCTGCCAGTTGGTATTCTGTATGTGTCGTGTATTTCCATGCAGGCTCCTAGTTCCCAGTACTATGTCTGGCAGCTTTTAAAGCACTAAATTTACCTAAAAATTAAAAAAGTTTTATTGCTTAAACATTCCCTTTTATAACGGAAAGCTGCCAAAACCTTCCCTGCCCAACAGCCCAGTCATAGATGGTGCATCAAGCAGGCTGTTTTATTTTGCATAAGCTGTTTTTTGCGGGGGGAGTGTGTGAAGAGGGAAGGGCACAAATGGATCCATTTGAGTTCAGATGCATTTCTGATGAGAAAAAAAAAAAAAAACAGCTGAAGGGTGAAAAAAAATTCTTTGTGCAGCAAATGGGGATTTATAGGGATTAGAGTCACATGTTTAGGATCTGGAAAAGTATTTGTTTTGTATTATTATAACCATTTTTATGGATTAATTAATGGAATGGTGATGTGAGGAATTGCTTTTGACTTAGTACATAAATACATGAGATGAATCTTGCTCTGGTTTGGGAGTGATGGGCCAAAAGAGCCTCAGTAATACCCGTGGATAGCTGACTCTGGGCTGTTCAGCTGGCTGGTTCAGCATGATGGGTGGGCAGTTTGTCAATGCAGTGCTGTGATAGATGCACACAGAAAATTCCAGGCTGATTTACATCCTCTGTAATACTGCAAAAGACAGTAAGATTGCCTGCAGTGAGAGTGAGGAGTTTTGCCTCTAGTGCTGTTTGTTTTACGCAATGTTTATTATTTCTACTCCTGCATCAGAACTACCAGCAGCTTCTAAATGATTCATATATTTGCAAGGTAGCTCCTGACCCCAGTGCACCCAGAAGTGTGATCACCCAGAAGACACTAATACCCTGGCAACTTGAATGCACACAATACATCAGAACTTGAATTGTGTAACGCATGTAAGTGCTGGTAGAAAAACAGAAGAAAAAGGTGCATCTATGGAATCCTGTTACATGTTCTAACTTCTTACATCTTAGATCAGCAGATATGATCTGTCCATCAGAGGTTCAGAAATGCTCCTTTCTGAACTTGGCAAGTAGTTTTGTTCAAATTCTGAAGTGTTTATGTTAATTAATTACATTTTCTTTCCATAATGCCAGGTGAAATACGGATTTTGCTTAAATTGGAGGAAAACTAGGGTACAGGAAGCAGATATCACAGGATATACCTACCATATATAGATCTGATAAAGTTGATACAAAACCAATGACAAACAATTACCATCTATTATCTTTTCCCCAAGAATCCAATATCTTGTTGTTCAAAAGTAGCAGTTATATTATATTATGTTCTGCACACCAGGCAAAATGTATTCCACCTTGAGAAACATCATGAGACATAGATTTCAACTTCAAAAACATATTTAAAAGAAAAAAAAATAAACTGCTTTGCTGTCCTTGAAACAGCATTACCAGCTTGAAACAGCATGGTTGTATGCCTTCTGCATCCAAAAGAGGGGCCTGGATATTTGAGGAAGTGATCCTTCCCCCTCCCTCTAGTTTATAAGCAGTTCCCTATTTAAATATGTCAAATTCAGCATGAATAATGGTATTGAGCACCTATCTAAAACTATAGACAGCGATCTTTCAGTCATAGCAGCTTAACAAAAAATGTGGTGAACATTAAAACAGTGACTATTTTACATTTTAATGAAAAATAGCATGTCGAAGTCAAAACCATCAAATGTTAAATTGTCTTCTACTTGAGTGAACTTAGAAACCTCCCACAATCAATGAGGAAGATGAACTACTGGGACATGCATGGACATTTGTCAGGTTTACCTGCTTGTGAGCGTGGTCATAAGAATTGATGTGGTTGTCGAATTCCTGGTGTTTGTGGTACTGCTTGTCACATAGTTCACAGTAGAAGTTAGCCTTCACATCCTCCAGAGCCTTGGCTGCAGCTTTCTCCTTCTCAGCGTAGTCCTGCAAAGGCAGAAGCAAAGGAGGACACTTTGCTACAGATCATGAGCTCCAGCAGCTATTTTTGTCATCGTCATTAAAACCACTAGACTGATTAGGACTAGATCACCAGGCTCCATCCTAGTATCAAAGCACACGGTAGGGAAGTTTTGGTCTTAAATTGGGTCTAATAAAGTAGTTGTATTTCTTCAATAATTAGTCTTACTACTTGTTGTCGGTACCATAGCAGGAAAAGTCGAGAGGAACCTACTTTTAGACGAATGCCATCAGGACACTGCCTAGCTCCTGGGCAGGAGAGCTGAGCAGTGAAGAAATGAGCCACCAAGTGAATGGATGCAGTTTGTTAACTGTTATAGCAGTGTCCCAGCTTGCACCAATGTGTGTCTGCTCTTTCAGGTATTATTGCTCAGAAGGAAAAAAAAAAACAAACACCAACACAAAAAACGAACAACCAACAGTTTTAGTCTGATACTAAGGCAGACTTTCTTTTGTGTTCTGCTTTCTACCTTCTATGAAATATTCAGCAGGGCCGGGCAGCAGCTGGCTATGGCTGGCTGAGATTTCCCTGGCGCAGAGCCACCTCAGCAGGAGCCTTTTCCATGCCACCCTGTCCTTTCCCCACGTCTGTGTGAGAGGCAACGCCATCCAGCCCACCCAAACTGAATGTAACTGTCACCCACCCGAGACAGACCACAGCCACTGACAAGAGCATGAGCTCATGTCCAGGTTCAGGGAAACACAGCTGAAACAGGGAAAGCATTATTAGTTCCTACATAGTCTGCCTCCGTGTCACTCTAATGATTCAGGTGGGTGCTCTGGAAGAGTCAAGTGCTTTGGTTTCAATATATAATACTAGGTAAAAGAGAAAACTTAAAACATAGGAGCCAAAAGTTACTGAGCTCCAAATAATGCACTTTAACAAGGGGCCTGATATTCAAAATTGGCAGCAGCCTTTGCCAACCTTACTTCTTTTACAAGGCCTTCATTATGTCATTATTATGACACTTTCTTAAACATTTTACATTATAGTTTAAAGAGCAAATGTCTGACATGGAAAACTTGAACAAAAAGGTTGGTAAAAGAAATTCATTTTATATTTGTATTGACAAGTTGATATTACTTGAGTGTATGTAATATATTGCCAGGGATTGCAGTAATTCATCACTTGCTGTATCATTTTACTCACCTACAGGAATGGGTACTTTCTGCCACCAGGCTTTCTAGGCTGTGCAGTCAGTGCTGTGAGCTGCCTACATGCTTTCATGGCCCTTTGTGGGACAAACTCAGAGTACACCAAACCCAGGGCTTACTGCACGTCTGGGACACCCTGCTCCTAGCACTTTGCACTGCCCAGCATCACTGCAGAGACCACGCCAGGGTGGAGGCAATTTTTTGGGCACAGCAGATCAACACAAATGCTCATTTCAAGCCTTTCAGAGGGGGAAGGACTTTCTTAACAAGTATCTCAAGTTGCAAGTCTCTGCTCTGCTCTGGTGAGACCCCACCTGCAGTGCTGCGTCCAGCTCTGGAGCCCTGAGCACAAGAAGGACGTGGAGCTGTTGGAGCGGGGCCAGAGGAGGCTACAAGAATGATCCGAGGGCTGGAGCACCTCTGCTATGAGGACAGGCTGAGAGAGTTGGGCTTGTTCAGCCTGGAGAAGAGAAGGCTGTGGGGAGACCTGATTGCGGCCTTCCAGTACTTAAAGGGGGCCTATAGGAAAGAGGGGGAGAATCTTTTCAGTAGCGACACCAGTGACAGGACAAAGGGAAATGGTTTTAAACTGAAACAGGGTAGGTTTAGATCGGATATAAGGAGGAAATTCTTTACAATGACGGCAGTGAAATACTGGAAGGGCGTGCCCACAGAGGTGGTGGATGCCCCATCCCTGGAAACATTCAAGCCCAGGTTGGACAGGGCTCTGAGCAACCTGATCTGGGTAATGGTGTCCCTGCTCACTGCAGGGGGGTTGGACTAGACGGGCTCTGGGGGTCCCTTCCAACCCAAAACATTTTATGATTCTATGATTCTGTAAGTCTGAGACCTGACCATGCAGCAGGAGTGCTGGTTGTCACTGGGACACACTGAGCTTCACACAGCTCTGGGCTGTGAGTCCTTCTGCTCTGCCCCGGTCTTTACACCATCAGCTCGGTGACAGCAGGTCTTTCTCATACGATAGTTTAGAGGCTGCTGTTGTTAGTGAAGTTAACTTCACCTAAACTAGACTGTCTAGACGTTAGGTGTATGGTCTAAGGTGGTATCCCAAGCCTCCTTTGTAAGAAACAGAAAAATAATAGCCACTGCCAAACAGCGATTAATCCTATCTATTTCAAAACCTTATTTTAGGATGAGAGGAAACTCTCCAGAGGTGCTATCCCTGTCCATTGACCACTGCAACTGTCTAAATTACTAACCTGGCCTACATCCTTAATTCTTAGATTGCTGAACTCAGGGATAATGAATTCTATCTTGTATTTCTTCATATTCAATTCTAAATCTCCCCATGAAACTTGCAGGAAGTGACCTGCTTGAAGACAGGAGGTCAAAGAGGAATTTTGTGCCTGAATTTTGATTTTACATCTTACAGGTGATGCCAATGACATGTCAGTCCCTCCCACGGAGCAAACATCCAAATAAATCTCTTTCCTGTGTGCATATGTCTCAGGTGGGTTAGTGTACTGTGGTGTACTCAGTTTGGCCAATTGCGAAACCAGGTAGCCTGAGCTAACATTGCTCCACTTGAGCAGCTGCTCAATAAAAGTAGTTAATACTTGATCGTATCAGGGGGAAATACTCTCGCAATCAAATAGTTAAATAGCTTTCATTAGTTATTTAAATCTACAAAGCTCATTAAAAAGTGATACTTTTCAGCCCGTGCTTCAGACCGATTGTTTTGCTAGCATTAATTATTCACCGGGCCTTTGGTATAATTAAAATGCATAAATTAGAATGTGGATGCAATAGCATTAATTATGCAGAGATGTCTTCCCTGGAAGTCAAGTGGTGGGAGCAACATATTTTTACTCTAAACTGGTAAAAAATGTAAGTTTTGCACTCACTGGCAGCTAGTGAAAGCCTAATTGGTTTTTTAGTTGCTTTGTTTTTTTCTTTTTTTCTTTGTCTTAACTGTCAATTACATGTTTACAGCCTGTTCCATCTTCGCTTCTGCTGAAGGAGAAGCCTAATTGTTCGGGGTGAACACACCACATTACTCTCTGTGAAGCACAACTGAAACGGCTGCTCGTGAGCATTCCAAAGTGCCAACTTTATCTTTCTCAGCAGAAATTAATACAGTTCCCTTAGCATAAAGATGTTTTAAAATAGCAACAAGGAAGCTCCCAGGTGCATCCTAAGATAATCACAACTACCTCCATTGCCTTATTGCTTAATTATACTTGTCTACCATGGCAAAAGATATAATTTCCTGCTTGCTTATCGATCAGATGCAGGGAAATTGAATGCTACATCACATACTTCAGAAAGGTCATGGATTTTTCTTTCTCAACAAAGGCATAAGAACTTCTAGCACTACAGTAAATCGTGCATAGTCAAATGAATTTTCACATCCAGACTGCTAATATCATCTTCCTATGACTATAGAGACCGGTCGTCAATTCTGGCATAATAAATGTGATCACGTGAAAGAAAATCTGTAGAATTACATCTGTAGAAAACATATGTGATCGTGAACACCTGAGTACACCAATGCAGACATAGGAAAGCAGAAAAGATGCACCAATGTATTTTAAACTGGAGACCAGCAATGGTAATAAATATGTGTGTCACAGTCTCATAAACTTTATTCTGGATCATACACTGCTTACTTATGACATATAGCCTGGGTAAATGTGTATACTTATAAGTTATCGGTTCTGTCTTTGAGCCACGGGTGACAGTAATTGCAAGCTGATGTCAGGGATGATGCAGTCGTTGTAGATAAGAACCCCTAGAAACCATGGGTTAACCACCTTTTATGTTGCTGGGTGCAGATAGTATACTATATAAGGATAAATGAGTGCAGAATGTACCTGAATGCATTTTTTTTTTCCTAGAAGCCTGCAAAATGGTTCCATATTATAGATTGTAATTACATTCACATCATTTTGGCCCACAGAGGCAGATAACTGTAATAAATGTCTATATATTAGATTAATTTAAAAAGAATCCTCCTATTGCGTGTTAGGCTGGAAGTGCTTTCACTTAGCAGCTACTTTTGCAGTATACTTCTTATTGTGAAAATGCAATTAATGGTATCTGACATTTCATTTTCTAATATAGGGAAAATCAATGAAAAATCCCATGTAACTGAGTTTTCTAGAATGTTGCCACTGACACCTAGTCAATTAGAAATCATTTATTAAATCCAGAGTCAGTAAGAGATATTTAATAGACTGCATGGCCATTAAAGTATGCTGATCTAGACAAAACAATACCACATTGCCTGCCTCAGTAACTGATAGTAAATATATCTGCTATGTTCAAATGGACTAAGGTGAAAAGTAGGTCACTTCATACAGTAAAACTTTCAGAGGCAGTTTTCCATAAACCCATGGATTTCTACAAATATAGTGAAGTAAATGCGTAGTGCTTGTAAATAGACCATGAGAAAAATATAACATCATTATCCCACTTTTGGTCACCTATTTCTAAATTGGAATGCAAAATTAGTGACAGAACAGCTAACTCACATTAAAGCAGAGCTCAGTAAGTGACAAACTGCTCCCTCTTTGGGGACATAAGCAATCAGAGTTTTTAGAGTTCGATAACTGAAATATAATTCTGTGAATCAGATTAAACATGAGTACAAGTATTAAATACTGATGCAACTACTGGCGTGCCTCATGGGGATTCTCACAGTAGAGGTTAAAGGAGAAGTAAGACAAATATCAGCACACGAATAAGCTACAGAATTATAGTCTCCACCTAAGAATTGAATGTACATTTTCATTAGTCACTTAGATGACAAAATGAACTGTGATTATGTATGAAATCTATGAGTGAAACTAATTAACAGCACAGGGCATACAAATGCTTTAGGGACCAGGATCAGGATTTGAAATTACTGTAATAATCTTAAGATATGATCTGAAATCAGCAAGATAAAACTCAGTAAGATGTGTGTCATGTGCTGTGCTTTGGAGGAGGAAATCATATTCACCAATACTAGATTGTGAATAGCTGAGTAAACACAAATGCAGGGGAAAAGGGCCAGGAGGTCATAGTGGAAAAGAAATTAAATGAAAGTCAACAATGAAAGTCAAGGCAAATCACATTCTGACATGTTAATAGTAGTGTTATATGTAAGATGCCGAGGGTAATGATTCCACTTGATTCAGTATTGGTGAAATGTCAGCTGTAAAATACTGCTGGGCACATCTACACCAGCAAATAATTTGGGTCCTGGAACCTGGCCCTCCATCATCCCCACTCCATGTGTGATAGTTCATTCTCAGGCTTTGACTTCGGAGTAAACTTGCTAGTTCCCCTTGGATTAATATGAGTGCAGCTCTAGAATAACACTCAGCTCAGGGATCACACTCTGCAGGCGGCAAGGATGAGACTTCACCAGGCTCCCCGTGCCCTGTATACCCTTCCAACAACCATCAAATTGCATTCCTCCAGGCATCCCCAGCTCGTGGCCTTCCCCAAGGCAACACTTGCCTGCCGTAGAAAGGCATGCACTAGCATGCCACAAAAGAACTACCCAGGCAGTGTTTTAACTTTTTCCAGACAGACTGGCATAAAAACAAATACAACAATTACACCTAAGGGTACCACATAGACCTGTAAACACTTAGGCCAAGTATGGGCATAACCTGTTTGCCCTGGGATACAGTGTGGCTGACAGGTTTTTCTGCATCACTGGGCCTGAGCGACTAGGCCTGCTTGTCGAGGCAGTTTGAAATGCAGATGTGGCCTTTGATGCAGTTGTGGTCTTCACAGTTTGAGAAAGATATAGACATACTTGGGAGATCCTCGAGTAGGACAGTAGGAGTAAGAGGTTTAAAAGTGAGTTATGTGCTTAAATTAGGCAAACTAGATTTCAGTCTGTAATTCATATTTTCATAGGATCATTCCTGTGAGCACTTATAAATAACACTTTTTGAGGGAGATCTGTAGAACTGCCTAGGCTGGTACAGGACTGGGTGGTCAGGAACTGCACAGGGGTGGGTAGAGATAGCAATTGTAGAACTCTCATTTCACCACTTCTTCCTCATTCACCAATTCTTGGGATAACTGCACATAATTTTTATGTTCTTATATCTTTTCTTCTGCAGCTACAGCAAATAAGATTTTAAAAGACCTTTAAAACTCAGTAGGCAGGTGATGGAATGCAACTGAACATCAGCATGGTTGAGTTAATGAACTTTTCCCTGAATGCTCGCTCTCTCTCTTTTTTTTTTCTTTTTTTTTTTTTTTTTTTTTTTGGTTCCCTGGAGAAGACTCTTCTGTCTTACCTAAAGGATTTACCAGGGAAGTTTAGCTGTAGAGATAGAATAAAAAAAAAGAAATTTTGTTCGGCTGCAATAGCCAGCAATACAGAACATTTTCATTTACCTCACACATGTTCTGCCATTCTCCACCTTGAAAACTCTCTATATAGTTTTTGCCAGTGTAGGATCTACAGTGAGGAATTACAAAATTATCTATTGCAAAGGAATTTTTTTCTTCTTCTTCAAAAGCAGTAAGTACTGTCATTCTCAGCTGACTTATAGAGGGAAACTCCTAACTTCTGTAAATAAATACATCTTCATATTTTTCACACTCAGCCAATTACCGCAACATTCTCAATTATATGCACTTCCATTTGCCACTAGAATGCTGGGACCTGAGAACTGCAATGCTTTTAACCGGTCCTACATGCCTTTCAGAGTACAAACCTGCTGGAACTAATAGGGCAGATAGAGAGCTGTAACTTTAAGGAGTTGTAAACCTATCTTTCTATCAAAATCTATCTGTAAACTTTCTATCAAAATCATCAGTGCTGATTGGAATCAGCCTTATAGAACATATGAGTTCAAAGAAAAACACCAGCAGGGCTATTCAGATCTTCACATTGCTGTTTCTAGTAACTCTACAAGGGACTTGTACTTAGAGATTTTCTAAACACTTTTTCAACTTTATAGATGGACCACATAACCACTAAAAATTTTTGCTGTGAATAGAGGGCATTTTTCAAACATCTCAATGTCATTCAACATTTTTCCCCCCATTTTCAGAAATCGGTGGAACCTAAGCAGCTGCATCTATCAGATTTTCTAAAAATGTGATCAAGAGTTGACCTGCAAAGCAAATTAGGTACCTAACAGATAGTTACATACAAAATTGTATGTGTTCGGTTTAATTTTAAAAGAAATATATAATAAAGTGACTTTGAGAGTTTAGATCATTTTTTCATTGCAAAAGGATATATTTAAAGAGCTTAAAGGAAGTAATTAGCAAAATGTAATTTCTTACTGCCTGGAATGACATACAGTATAGAAACAAAAGTTCTAGGATAAATAACTAGCCTAAAGAGGATATGAGAACTAGAATGGAAATAAGGTAAATAGGAAAGAAAGCTAAATCACCAGTTTCAGAAATGAAGGGATAAAGTGGAGATCAGTGATGAGTGGTGGCCCTCAGGGGTCTGGGACCAGTACTCTTTACTATCTTCATCAATGGCAGACAGTGGAATCGAGTGCACCCTCAGCAAGTTTGCGGATGACACCAAGCTGAGTGGTGCGGTTGACACACCAGAAGGACGGGATGTCATCCAGAGAGACCTGGACAGGCTCGAGAAGTGGGCCCGGGTGAACTGCATAAGGTTCAAGAAGGCCAAATGCAAGGTCCTGCATATGGGTCAGGGTAACCCCCAGTTGAAACAGAATATGATGAAGGATCTGCTCCCATGTATTAACCAAATAGTGAGAGATGCAGATGTAAATAAATACATATAATATCTGAATACAGCAAATGCAGAATTTCCAAAAGAGACATGGAAATGCACTCACGCATAAAGACCAAATGGCATATAAAGCCTTCACTATGTTTAGGCTGGAATCCAGAAATTTTCTCATCATCAGTAGAACAGACTTAAGAGCAGCCTTCACATTGAAGTAGGGGATGTCATTTTAAAAGAGAGCATGCTACGTTTATGAAAGGGAATATATGATCTGGTTTGGTTGACTATGCTAATAGAAAACTAAATTTGATTTGAAGATTTAGGAAGATCAAGTTATACTAAATCTGCTTAATGATATGTGATGCTGCATGAGTTTTATCTCTGATCTTCATTGTTAATCTATATCCTATACTAGATGAGTATTTGACTTATTATTTGGAAAGTTTTTTCTAGGTACAAAGTAATTAAATAATTTCTAAATACTAACTCTGCCATTAAAAAAAAAATAGTCATTCTGTAAGTAGAGCAACAGCCCCAAAAAGATGAAGGTATGTGACTCAAGGACAACTTCAGAACACAAAGGGCGTCAGAACTGTCAGGGTTGTGACACAGTTGTAGAGGCTGAAACAGTTTCTGGGATAATGGTGGAAATGAATGTGGTCTTATTACTGTTAGGATTATATTCCAGACATTTAAAAGCAAATTCTAAGAGCCTCATGGGATGAGACTCAAAAGATAGAAAATTTTGGAGGATCTCAGAATGTTTCCAGCTGTTCTGCAGATATGGTGACTGGTGTGACTGCTGTAAATCTAGACTCCCTACTAAGGCTTCAGTGAAATTATATATTTCTATATAACTAGCTTAAAATGTAGACAGAATAGAAATGTTTTTTTCTAAGTCAGACAGAAGAACTGTTCCTGTTACATAGAAGAAGAAAAAAATACATCACTAACCTTTTCCTGCTTCTCTGCAGAAATGTGAGTCCTTCAGTGAATCTGATTGTGACATTATTGTCTGCCTTCCATTTAAAGTCAATTCCTTCAATTTGTTCACTATTTCATGCTACTTTCTCTCTCCTCCTCTCAAGTGATCATTCCTTTTACCTCTTTTCTGATGAGTGGGGTATTATCAATTAATCTGAAGAGTTAGTCCTTCATTTATCTCTTACCATTCTCATTTTTCCAATTGCAATTTTTAGACTACAATGCATGTTCCAGTACTGCATTTAATCGATTGTGTGATGTTGTATTTCTTTGTCTGACACCTCTTTTCAGATGAAGCTGCCTTGACATAATTTCTTTGTACATTTTGCCCTAAAACCTTCTTCTATAGAATACAATAGAATTTAACCTATATGCAATATCTGAGTTAGCTAAAAGCACTTTAGAATAATGATATTGATCAGGCAGTAACTGTGTAGGAAAATACAGCATTTGCTATGAGCACAGGAATAGTTATCACACAACTCATCTGTGGCTGTTAGAACCATTTTTTTATTAAGTGCCTTTTTCATAAAATACAGGCTAATCATGTCAGATAGCTTTTTATAGTCTTTAATATAAATAGCATTAAACATTTACCTCCTCTTTCTTTTAATATTGTTTGACTCTTTCTTTGCAGATACCATAATATTAAATCCAGTTTGTGGAGACTAATTCAATATCATAAATGATGCAATATGATGTCTAATATCAGTGGGTTTCTATTGCTCATAGCAACAGAGAATAATTGTTAATTTTATGATAAAATATTAATAAACTTTCAGTAAATCCAGATTGGTCAATTTATTTTCTTGTATTATGTATATTTGCAATCTGCTTCAGAAAAAAGTCTCACAGAGAAAACATTAATCATACATTTGAATTATATCTATACTGTCCACCTTCTCATAAAACTTCCCCATAAAACACTGCCTCATCATTCCATTGTGTAGCATTTGATGACATGTTTTTAACCAGAAAGCAAGGTATTTCTGCACATTAACTTTTTTTGGATCCGTTTTTTGCATTTTCTTTTTCCAACAGAAGCCCAAAACATTGGTTTATGAAAGCTTTGGCTTTCCTCAGCACTTGGGGTTATCCAAGTAAGAAGAAAGAATTCCACACTGCTCTATAAAGTCCAAATGGGAAAAGGAAGGTTATTTACACACACATATACCCCTCTTCCCCTCCCCAAATGTATTTATGTGAGTTGAAAAATTCTATATTTTTTTTTTTATTATTAACACTGCAGTTTTACACATGCTACAATTCCACTGATCTGAGCCAAAGGGAAAAAAAAAATTTTTTTTCATTCATCTGCCAAATGGAAGTATAATATTTACATTCTGATTGAAAAAAATGCATGGGAGAGAGAGAGGGAGGAAGATAGGAAGGAAGGGAAGGTAAAAGGAAGGGTGGAATAGAGGGTGAAATGAAGGAAGGATATTAGGAAAGATGGAAGGAAGGGAGGAATACTTTTTCTAGCTCTTTTTTAGCTAAATGTTTATGTCTCAAAACCCACCGTGCAGCACTCCTAGCAATTAAAAGTCATTTAATTTCTAAATACAACAGGCATTCAACTTAGAGATTAATGGCACCATTATAGCAATTTCCACAGTAAAACCCTCTGCCATCTCAAGCTCTAAAGCCATCATACAGGAATATGCCTGGTAGTACCCCCTGCACGCAAAGGGAAACAACCACTTTCCAAAGTTACTTCTGTGTGATGACTTAGGAATATGTCCACAAACAAAAGAGAGTAGTTACTGACATATCTAAAGAATTAACATGAATACTCGATTGTTGACTGTAGAAAACAATTATTGACCGAAGACATTAATTCAGTCTCTGTCCTGCAGCTCCAGAATAAGAATTGAATTAGCATTAACTAATCCAAAACCTCTGTCCAATGTCTACATTCCTGCATCACATCTTCAGTTCCAACCTTCCTTTAGGAGAGACTTTTCAAGATAAAGCGCTATTTTTTATTCTCAGCATGAGGAGGTCTCCTCAGTGGGGAGCAGTGAATGCATTAGTGAAACGAGTGGAGACACACAAGAAGTGATGGCTCAGCAGCAATGCTGAGCACTGCTGTAGGTAAATGCGACTAAAGTGACAAGTGTTTTTCTTCACAGTGTCCATGCTTAGTGTACATCAACTTGGGCATGCAGCAGAACCCTTTCAGCCCATGGTATCTTGCTCAATTTACAGCTGATCCTGCATGACTTCATGGCATTGTTCACTTCTCTCCTTTTCTCCTTTTTTTTTTTTTTTTTTCTTTTTTTTTTGGTACCTCCTTTTTTTCACCTTTCAGCCCATGGCAGAGACAGAACTGTCCTACCTGCCAGTTTCTGTTTACCAGGCAGTATTGTCAGTAGTGATGTTAATTAATCAGCTGTGAGTCTGCAATGTGTTTGATTACTTATTTATAGAAAAGAAAGAAATTTTAGTCAGAATATATCATTGGTGCAAATTCCTGGCCCTTGTGAGAGTGTGGAGAAACCTCCACGCTCATGATTGGTTGGGACACCTTGATGCCACTTGCCAACTCCTCTTGCTGTTCTCTTACCCAGGATAAGGACATATTGCAAAAGTGCATGAAAGGCTAGCTGAAAATGTTTATCTAAACTGCTCCACTTGATCCTCACCTCTTGGTGAAGTGCCTCCCCAGAAACTGGGTAACAAAAACTAGAGGTGCAGGCACCTCCATCTCCAACCCAGGGTCTAGCACCAGTCCAGCGTAGCTGGAGTCAATGGAATTTTTGCTACTGATTCTGATGAGAGCATAAGATCCAGCTATAACAAGCATAATAAAAGGAAAAACAAAACAAACAGGAGATAAAATTTAGATCCAAGGGGATTTCCTGAGATTATTAAAAGGGAGGATAAAAATATCCTTGCAGAAGATTTGTAGAGAAAAAAAAAAAAAAAAAAAAAATGTGGAAAAGGAAAGAATATCTGCTTATAGTCAAAGGCTACATTTTTTTCTGCTCCAATATTTTTGAGTAACAGACTAATATGGTACCAAATGGATAGCAAACATCTATTGTGCTCTTGAATTCAATACATGATTGTTGGTATTAGGAATAGCATTGTAGAATACAACGTGCAATTTAAAATAAGTATGTCGGTGTCTGGGACACAAAAGATCTTAAACAGATACTTTGTTGAGCAAATAAACGATGATCCATCCTCATCTCCCCTCAAATGAATAAACTGTATAACATAGAGCTAATTCTGTCACAAGTAGTTGGTTGGGAATACATTATCCAGCCTTAACGAGCACTTCTAGTGCTGCCGTGGAGACCTGAGGCTTCCTGAGACAACAACTCAAGCGGCTGATTACAGCTTGATGCTGTTTCATGAGGCCTCCTGGGGTGTCAATTAATCCCATGAATTTACTGAACATAGTGCAACATTAGAGGTTCTTGATTTCAGAGAAATGAGCTAGGCTGGTGTCTCTCAACTTGAAAGAATATTTCTGGCTTCACCATCACCTATAAATACAAATGCGGCATTCTCAACTCCAAGAATACCATCATTAAATTTCTGGCCTTACTGTGTCACATTTCTTAAGAATAAGGCTTCTTAAAAACCAACTGAATTTATAACCATTATGGACGCTCTGGATTCCTCTTTATTTCTGAACCGTGACTCTTCATTGAATGTTTAATGAATTTAATGCTACTTAAGTGAACAGCAGTACTTCATAACTTTGATTTTAGATAACCTGCTAGCACAACCACCTGTGTCATAAAATGGTGCACAATCTTAATAGATAACAGATTTGATGGTGCATTTCCTTAATGAATATGAATACAAGTGTGTGAGCTCTCTAACTCTTGATCTAATTAAAATAGACGACTCAATGAATTAATGATGAGACATTTCCTCCCAGTATTTAAAACCTACATAGTAAACTGCCTGTTCTTGAACAACAAACAAAAAACCTGCTTATAATCTCACTGTCTTGCTGCTGGCTTCACTAGAATAATATTTGGTTACATAATTGTATGTATGAAAGCAGAAGCAAATGAACAGTAATTTTTGTCTGGATGATGCCCAATCATATGGTTTAGTTTTAGGCAGTCCTGTGAGGAGCAGGGAGTTGGACTTGATGATCCTTATAAGTCCTTCCAGCTCAAGACATTCTATGATTCTAGCAGGTTTGAATGTTGTCCTCTACTACACTGAGACCTCACTGAATGGGTACAGCATCAGAGGTTTCGGGGACCACACTCAGTGTTTAGTGTAACATCACGTGTATACCTGTAATCAATATGAATATAATTTCTAAACTATTGGATAACTCTGAGTTGGTACTTAGAATATTATTGAAAAGTTATACAAAGAGTTAATGTGGATGGGCAGGAAAAAGAAAAAGAAAAAAAGCTTTGCATAGCAAGTGTATTAATAAGTGTAGGGGAGGTATTTTATGTGGTGTTCTTCTGCTAATTGCTTGCCTTCTGCACAAACTTTCCAATGCCTCAGTCTTTAAACCTCGCTATTTTGTATACATCCCAGTGACACTTCCCTGCTTATATTTTGTTTTAAAGCAACTTGTTCTGGTACACTTCTACCACTGGTGATTTTGGTGTAACTTTCATCCCTGAGCAGCTTTCTGTTATGCTGTCAATATACTGTCAGGAAAAATCTACAGAAAATTGGCCACTACAAGATTTGATGTGGTAATGTGAAGCTGGATTCTTCTGAGCTGCTTCACACTAATATCAATAGCTGTCTGATGGGACGTGCACTCTCGATACCGCAAGCATTCACAACCACCCCCCACATGCGGGGAATAACACAAGTGCACCATAGAAATGTCCAGGGAATAATATTTTTTCAGGTCTCATTGCCTGTATTTAAAGATATTCTCCTCCCTTTTTAATAGAAGTACTATGCCGTATGAAATTACTAAAGCAGAAGCTCTGACTCGATTCATTAGGGCTATGACTAGACCATTCTGGAAGCAAGTCTACAGTGATTTAAAAACAATCAGGCCTTCATTTGCATCATGACAGGGGTGGTCAGGTAAGAGTCAAATTTCATATTAGCAGCTATTGCTGCCCTGCAAATTTCCTTTTTCCCCATTTGAGAGGAACACAGCTCTTAAATGCTGGACACTCAACCATGTTCAGTGATATCTATATAGTAAATTCCAGTTATGAATTCAGTACAAGATATTTTGGGATATTCAAAATAACCTATTCTGTCCTAGTGGAATAACTGTGACAAGTTTTGCTGGAATTACTGTGTATGTTTTATGCAGGGAAATAAAAAACAACTATGTCTATATGTGATCTAAATGGTCATCTGTCTTCTTCTCTATTTGTCGTATGGTTGCATAAGCTTCTATTTAATATTCAAAACATCATTCTGAAGCCTGACTGACTCCTGCACTGAATGCAGTGTTAGGACTTCGGTCTCACCATGCTCAGATTTGCAGCGCTGAACTTGCATGTGCCTCGCTGCGTACTGTAACCTGCAGAACTGAATTATGATCACAGCTGCCTATTGTGAGCCCAGCATAAATCCAGCATGGTTCATGAGACAGTATTAGTTAATACCAGGAGAAAAAATCGAGCTTTATGTGTCCTTCCTTCAGGGATTTGGATGCATTTCTGAAGTTAAACAGCTAAGCAATTCCTCACAAAGTTGTTGTCCCCTCTTTCATGTCTTGCCCACACAAGGAGAACTTTCTGATCAAGTTGGGAGCATGGCACTGCATTTGTTCTCGGCCCTTTTCTAATCACTAGGAGGACAGAGGAGCTCAGCAGAACACTACATGCTTCTAGCACTATGGAAAAAGTGAAACCAAGCAGTGAGATGACATGAATAAGATTTGCCTACAGGTTTGTGGTTATGCCAGAAATAGCATCCCAGGTTCCAGCCTTAGCCCAGTGAACTGCATGACTACATCTTCAATAATTTTAGTGATGGAGGATATCTGGAAAGCATGGAAAAATATGACAAAGAAGATGAAGATGGTTGGAAAATAAAGGAACAAATGACAAGGCACAGGAGAAAAGGAGGAAGGACAAAATGTAATCATGGAAGAAGAAAAAAGAAAGAAAAACTTCATACTAATTACCTAGGTGAAAAGAAAACCTCAATGCATTTACATACATGTTTAACATTTCTGTCTGTTTAGTTTATATAATATCCATAGTTTATGTAGTATAGTGTATATAGTATGACTATGAACCTATACTATAGTTTCATCTAATATATTCTACATATTGCATACAGTATTATGTTACACTATTACATCATTAGTACAGTAATACAATAAAAAGTAATGCTATATATAATATCAAGTTAATGTTAGTATTAATATTGCACAATATCAAGAGATATAATATTACCAGTATTGCTTTTACTATATTGTTTTATATAACATTATTATATAAAACATAACTGATATAATATGGAAATATATTGTGTGAAATGACTACTGATATTTCAAGTCACAATATTCATTACACATCCATGTTTATGTATTAAATATTTTATGATTAATTTCTACATTAATATCCTTCATATAGCATTGTGTCACTTAGGATAGACCACTTGCATTATGAACTAAAAGCAGAGCTCAGACATGTAACTGTGACTTTATAAGAAACAGAAGTTAACATCACTAAATCTAAATAATGTTACAACATTATACTATGCCATAAGGAGAAATAGTGTTACTACTAGCTCTGCTACCAACTTGGCTCTGCTAATGAGCTGCATTTCCACGAATCACTTCAAGTAAACCTATGGTTCCACCACTTCATGCATGGTATTAATATCTTGGAATTTACAGCAAAGTGCAGATTTTACTGAAACAAGTATTTTAGATCAGTTTGAATGTACAAAATTCTTGTTCTCAAGATTTTTAATTTTATGGTTAGTGCTGAAAAACATCTTTTCCCAGTTTTCTTCATTTTTATTTAAGATGTTATAAAAGAGGAGGCTACTTGCATTAATGAGAGTTTATGACAAGTTACATATTTTAATAATATCCACATTTGTCCCTTGTTTCTCTGTTTCAGATTTTAACTCAGCCTAATAATGAATATCACAATTTGTGGTGCTACTCAAGATAAAGCATGCAGAGGTCAACGAAATGAAGTAATTTCTATAGTCGTTACTTTTTAAAAATTTCTAGTCATAAAACTCATACTTAAATCCTGGCAATCCTTATCGCAAGTGTTCAAGATGTACTGTTCTAAAACAAGCACTTGCTTGGTTATGCATGCATAATAAACCCTCGTACTGAATTTGCTTCTCCTTCCACTTCTTCATTTGCAAATGTAATACATGCTTGCATGTAAAATAGGATAATGAAATTAATGTCATGCCTATATTTCCATAAACAAAAAAGGAGTCAGGATACAATAAAATAACGGAAAACTAAAGTGACAAAGCAAACAAGATATTCATACAACAGGCACAAACCATGTCACTTTCCTAAGTTACTTTATTTGGAAATTATACTCCTGCCCACAAATTTATCATATAGCAAAAAAAAAGAATCTTTGTTTTTCTTTTTTTTTTTTTTTTTTTTTTTTTACACTAATTCCTCATCAAGACATTTTCTGAAGCCACCTCATCCTCATTTTATCTCTGATCCTGCATTTGATAAAGGGGGATCTGGACAGGATGGATCGACGGGCCAAGGCCAATTGCATGAGGCTCAACAAGGCTAAGGGCTGGCTCCTGCACTTGGGTCACAACAACCCCCGGCAACACTACAGGTTTTGGGGGGGAGTGACTGGGAAGCTGCCAGGCAGAAAAGGACCTGGGGGTGCTGGTCGACAGCCGGCTGAACATGAGCCAGCAGTGTGCCCAGGTGGCCAAGAAGGCCAACAGCATCCTGGCCTGTATCAGGAATAGTGTGGCCAGCAGGGCTAGAGAAGTGATCATCCCCCTGCACTTGGCACTGGCAACGCTGCACCTCGAGTGCTGTGTTCAGTATTGGGCCCCTCACTACAAGAAAGACATTGAGGTGCTGGAGCGTGTCCAAAGGACAGCAACGAAGCTGGTGAAGGGTCTGGAGCACAAGTCCCCTGAGGAGCGGCTGAGGGAGCTGGGGGTGTTTCGGAGACCTTACCACTCCCTACAACTACCTGAAAAAGATGTGTACATGTGGTGCTTAGGGACACAGTTTAGTGGTGGACTTGGCAGTGATAGGTTAATCGTTGGATTTGGTAATCTTAAAAGCCTTTTCCAACCTAAACAATTCCAGGATTCTAGGATTCTAGGAAAATCAGTTTTATTGCCCTGAAATGTAATGATGTGACACTGGCATGTAATTTTGGACGAAATTCAACCCTGAATAGAAAACCTGCTTATGATTCTCTGCATTTCCTTGGGCAAAAATTAGGATCTTGAGTAGTGCTCTGCACAGGGATGAATTCCATTTATAATGCATGTCAGTGTTCAGATTATGAGGAAGGTTTTTAAAGTTACTGGAGGAAGGGCAAGGGCTGCATTTTTACTGATTGTGCCACATTATTAAGTGGAATTTAAGCTTATTTTTCTCTTTGTTTGCAAGCTCTAGCAAAACAAGCAGATGGGAATTATGAGCTAGTATTCTCACGCACAACAGTGGACCCTCATGTTTGTATTCATCTTGCTTCAGTGAAATAAGACTTGTCTCTTCTTTTCTCTTGAGTTGTCAAGGGCTCTTGGGGTTGTTTGGATTTGAGGACCCCAAAAGCTGCCAACATGCTCTTATCAGATTCTGGAACCTTGTGTGTACAGTGTAATCATTGCTCGGGTGTAACAGCTTCTATAGTCAAATCATTTCAGCCAGGGTACTTCATACAAGAGACGGGAATCGTAAGACAAAAGGACATTAATTGAAGAACAGAGATGAGAAGTTTAAAATAGCTGAGTTTGAGGAGATATGGTTTTTTGTTTTGTTTTGTTTTAATTTATGCTAGAAATAAAAATCAGGCCTCAAGCAAGGGTTCTGCAGAGAGTGTGGCTGTCTCTGCATTAGTATTTTGGACCAAAACAGTAGTGAGCTTTTGAAGCAAACCTAAAAGCCTTCTCCACTTCCTGCACATTGGCTTGGTTTACAGAGCAGCTTCGGTGCATAGAATCCAGCCATTAACCTAGCACTGCCAAGTCCACCACTAAACCATGGCCCTAAACACCAAGTCTACACATTTTTTAAATACCTCCAGGGCTCGTGACTCAACCACTTCCTTGGGCAGCCTGTTCCAGTGCCTGACAACACTTTCAGTGAAAAAATGTTTCCTAATATCCAATCTAAACCTCCCCTGGGGTAACTTGAGGCCATTTCCTGTTGTCCTATTGCCTGTTACTTGGGAGAAGAGACCCATGTCCACCTCGCTACAACCTCCTTTCAGGTAGTTGTAGAGAGCAATAAGGTCTCCCCTCAGCCTCCTTTTTTCCCAGCTGAACAACACCAGTTCCCTCATCTGCTCCTCATAAGACTTGAGCTCTAGATCCTTCACCAGATTTGTTGCTCTTTGGATGTGCCCTGGCCCCTCATTGTCTTTCTTGCAGTGAGGGGCCCAAAACCGAACACATTACCTGAGCTGTGGCCTCACCAGTGCTGAGTACAGGGGAACGATCACTTCCCTAGTCCTGCTTTCTTTCAAGGGAAACTGCAGGAGACCTGCCCTGGTGCATGCCAAATGTGCTCCAACCACTCATGGCAACATAAAGGTCTAAATTAATGACTTACGCTGTAGGTAACTTTGAGCCACATGTGGAGGGGGGACAACTGCTCAAAGTGAGCAGTCTGAATCTTGTCCAAAGAAAAATCTCTGAACAACAAGGTCAATGTAGGTGTCTCAAAACCAATTCACATATCCATCCCTACTATACTAAATTATTTGTTGATGTAGATGGTGCCTGGCTACATGCTAGTCAGGGGGGCTGAGGATCCTCTCCTTGCAACTTCTCCTATCAGGTGCTCTACTAAATTTGACCCTGATTCACCTGAACTCAGTCAAGAACAAAGGTTTTGATACACATCAGCAGGCCATTTGTCATCGTACTGTATTATACAGCACTTCCTTGGTTGACAACTGTGCTGTTAAGCTTCTCTCTATCTTTCTAGGTTTGAGGGTTTTATGTTAAAAAAGGGAACAGTAGCTTTCTGAACTATGTTAATACAAACTCACTCCGTAGCCCACCCATTAGCCTGCCTCCAGCCTGTCACCAAGGAGATGGGGTCAAACACAAGGGTCGCTCCGTGCAGAAGTGAAGGACAGTCCATTAGTAACTTGTAGCTTTAAAATAGCAGTGAAAAGAAAGTGAGCCCTCGAAGTGAAATTGCTCCCTCTTGCACTCAAGAAAAGTGTCACCTATAATTTATGCGTTAAGGTGACTATGTTTAGGGACAGATTTTTCTTTTCAATCAAGGAGACACCAAATATAGCTTAGGTTCTATAAAATGAACATTTTGATAACACTGCAGTCAGGTCAATTGAAGCAGAACTGGCACAGAAACATTATCAAGCATCATTTCACTAGCATGTGGCTGTCTTCCAGAGGTGCAAATATCATTACAATATAGCAAAGCAGTCTATGAACTGGATTAGCTGAACAGCCGTTATCAGCACTCAGGAAAATAATATCAGTGCTAGTGATTTCACCTGCCTGAGTGGTTTAAATGTCCTGCCTTTCCATACCGATAACACTTGGCACCACTTGCAGGCTGAAGAAAGTACGGCTTTGTTTGAGCTAATTGTAGAACCATAACAATTTTTGATAGAGAAGAAAAGACATATAGTTGAGGTCATCTTGTCCATCTCCCTGTAACTGCATGACAGTTGCATGCTTGTGCACCTGAAGTGTACTAAGATAATACCCTCTTTTTTGCTCCTCTTGGGTGGATTTTCAGTCTCAGACCAGCTGAGTTCCCAATAGCAATGCTATTGGAGTCTTTACATAGGGCAAATATTAGTAATTTGTTTTGGCAGAGAAGAATAAGAAGAGAGATGGTATTTTTAGAACTGTTAGAAAGATTTTCCTCAGGGGTTTAATCTCCCCAACACAGGATGTGTGTATGGAGGAGTACTCCTTGGCTTGGTATGGGCAGGCGCTTGCCTGCAGTCCAAAGCTGGCAATATGGCTTGGAGGCAGTTAGGAAATTTATACTGCCAAGTGGATTTTGAAGTGATTCGAGACAAAGAATGGTTTAGAGACAGAATCCTCATTAACCAAATTATGCTTTCTGTCCTCTTAGTTTGCTTTACAGTATACACAGTATATGTTAAACATGCTATATATATTATATACAGGATTAACCTATAGTATAAGAGAATTTGTGGTTTGGGTTTTTTTTTGTGTTGTTTTTTTTTTTTTTTTTTTTAATTTTCCTATCCATCCCTGCAATGCTTTCTTACTTGGGGCAGTGCCATAGTAGTTATTTGATTTCTGGTATAACACTAATTTTACCCTAGTTATAGGAATGGACTTTCACTAGTTACAGTTTTGCACAGAGTGAATTCTCATGTAAACAATGATGTTCCACAGACACCATGGGTAGATGATATGGCATAGAATTGGTATAGCTATAACAACACGTTTCTGTTTATTAAAAGCGTAGCAATAAAATGCCATCATCAGCTATAAATTGTATCCTCAGATTTATCTGAGGCCATTGAGAAGGACATTACTGTACATTATCAGGCTGTAGAGTCACCTGCTATGTGTGCACAGTAGTAAGCTTGCACAGTTCTGTTAGCTTGCTCAGTTTAGGCACAAAAAGATCCACCTACAGGTTCAATACCAGCTGAAGAAAAGCTAGAAAACAGATGCTGACCTTTGGCACCCACAGAGCATTCCCACACTCTGCTTTCCATTATCCTGGAGGGCGTTCTCATTATCAGCTCCAAGAAAAGTTTTCCTAAGGGCAGTGAGGCAGAAGGCACTGTAAGGGGATGCTCACTCCCATGGACTGCCAAAGTATTATGTGCAGCTGAG
The DNA here is from genome assembly GCA_000699545.1 of Podiceps cristatus. Classification (NCBI taxonomy): domain Eukaryota; kingdom Metazoa; phylum Chordata; class Aves; order Podicipediformes; family Podicipedidae; genus Podiceps; species Podiceps cristatus. The sequence goes on along the minus strand of KL276519.1, from coordinate 13,459 downwards.
TAACAGAAGATGACTTTAACCAGATAGTCATACTGAGCACAAACCCACATAGTCATTAGTGCAGGCACTTAGAAAGGGATTCATTTCATAGCTAAACCACATAAGGACAGGTCTCTAAACGTGCACTGTCTAGGCTCTGCTATTACAGTCAAGTGCTGGGGTTTGGTTCTGCTGCTGGCGCGCATCCAGTGCTACCTGGTATGTCCTCAGGACTGCTCTGTAAGAGCATCTGTCTGACTGTGGTTGTCAAGACGTACACACAGGGCTGGCTGGTGCGCTGGACCCCACTTGAGTCTCACACCTTTCTAGAAGAGGCACCTGAGGAGCAGGTGGAATATCCTTGGGCACTGGAAATGTTACTAGGTGAGGAAGCTCAGGCAACCGAACCCTGCCAATAGCACATGTCTAGACACTAAACTTAAGTGTTTCAGTCTAGAGATGAGTCTCATCTCAGAATGTTGATCAAGTGCTTACAGCTAAGGGAATAACCGAAACCTTTTCAAATCTTTTCTGCTGGTACCTACAGCGGACAAAAGAAAGAGGTCAACCTTGTCAGATTAGGATACAAATTTAGAGATATTTATTTTTTTGACTCCCAAGCTTTAATAACTTCCAAAACTGTTCTGGGTTAGGTTGGGGGAGCTTCTATCCCTAGTCAAGCATGTTAGTAAAAACTTGTTCTTGCAATGTCCTGTTAACTTCACTGAACAGGAAAAAACCAAATTTATTTTATTTTTTTTTTTTTAAATCCCAATTTTCAGGTCATTTATTGCTTTGAATTTTCCAGCATCAGTAGAGACCAAGCATGTCTTCACAGGTGGGATGTCCCTTGACAGCCCTTCTCCTTGGGGACGTTGGACCTGTCAACCGAACAATGAGTGAGGGATGATGCTTATTCTGCAGCTGGTCCACCACATGTAATTCTCTTTTATATTAGATTAAAAGGACAGTGACCAGTGTGACCCCTATCAGTGTTCAAATAATGTAGAAACCTGCTTCTGCGAGTTATTTTTTGCCATAAAGTAAAAAAATACAGAACTCCTCCTGCTAATACAGGGGGAGTAGGGGTTTTTAATGTGCTATCACAGTAAAGTAAATGGTATTAGAAAGAGATTCTTCAGATTTTTTTGTCTGTAAGGATAAAATTGTTTGCATAGCTACACTCTAGCCACAGGGTAATTTGGTTAAAAGAATAAACTTTTAACAAATTACAGTTTTGCTGATATTTCATAAAGGTCTGTTGGACTGTTTGGAGGGTGGCAAAGTTCAATGTGTGTTACATAATCACACAGTGTACCTGCAATTTTTCCCTATGAATACTTGCAAGCATTGCAGAAATGAAAACAGTGATTGCACTTTAGGTTGGCAATTTTCAGTTACCATGTAAGGCAGCCTAGATAAAATCAATTTCATATGCATTACTCCTTAGGAAGTTTACACGGACCACTGAAGTCTTAGCCACCTTGACTTTGAGACTGCTCAAAAAGATGTTATTAAATTTTCTTTTAT
>KL276519.1:0-11934 GCA_000699545.1 Podiceps cristatus | reverse complement strand
TGTTGTTTTTTTTTTTTAATTCTGTTCTCAGTCTTAAATTTTTGTCAAATAAATCTAAAAGTGTTTCTCTTTTTTCATACAGACTGATGAACAACACAAAAAGAGGAGCCTGCTATTGAAAATGTAAATTGTTAAGAAAATAGAGGTCCTACAAATACCCTAAAGACCAATACTAGACATGCTGTCTCCAGTCCTCTCTAACTTTATGTGGCTTCCATCTGAACAAAAGTAACCTCTCCTTCCTAGAACCTCCGACCAAGAGCAAGCATTCTGTTCCATGGGTTCAAAAACAGTCAGAGAAGCTGAAGGTGTCTTTGTCCCAGGCTTTAATTGGGACATACATTAAGAATTCAACCTGTGAGGTAACACTGGCTTCAGCATTTGCAAAATTGTTTCCCCAAAAGGTGTTAAATACTGACAAACCTTTTGTCTGAGCCTTTCTGTGGTTTATAGCCAACACACTTCTAGGTAGCTTTTACAACTATTCATTAGCTGTGCTAATTTGCTGTGCCTAGGACTCATTTTTAGTAGCTATAGAAATACTGCATATATGCATTCATAAAACATTAGAAAGATTATGTAAAGCACCACAAATGAATACCAAGAGGCAAGAACAAAATTTCAATGTAAAAAGCTCTATTGGGGGTGAAAAAGGGTAAATGCCACATCCTGGGGGAAAAAAAAAAAAAAAAAAAAAAAAAAAAAAAGGTACCATTAGGAAACATAATGTAATTCAATGATAAAATAGCCAGAGAATTACTGAATCTGGTGAGAATACAAAAAATCCCATTTTAAAAAGGGAGTGAATGAAATGTGCCAGAAGGACCAAAGAAATGGACTGTTACTGACTCAGTCATTTCATTAAACTTCTGAATATTTTAATCCTTTTTAATTTAATCCTTTGTGATCCTGGCACTTTCAAGCAGGAGATTTTTTTACCTTTCTCATGAGGTTTCATTTTTCACTCAGGATGATGCCAAGACAGGAATATTCTGCCATTACATTTTGTCTGGGGTAGTTCTTCAGAGGCTTCTCTCGAGCACTTCCTTCCTGTTATGCCCTATTTTTTGTACTTTCTTAATACTTCACAGCTCCCTTTGGTTGAATTGGGCTAACTTTGTGTAAAGGCAAGCATGTTGTCAACAGCAGACTGCAAAACTGGCATGCGGCATGGGAGAGCTCTGTGAAGAACCTGTTCCACTTTCTGGTTCACAAATCTAGTAAAAACGTATGTGAAAGACAAAAGGAGAATTCATCCAGGCTGCTGCCAGTGTGTTCCCTATCTCCCCTACACCACTAGTTTGAGCATTACACTGATGGGAGGTTAGAGGAAGGGAAAGGCTCACTGGTCTTGCTGGTAAAAGACCCTGGTACTTGTAGGACTGTATTTGCTATTGTATAATTAGGTGAAGATCAGCTTGAGCCAAAGATTGCAATTAAAAATGCTCTTATTTCAGAAGAAAAAGAAGAAAAAAATGACCTGTAATAGCTCTTTTGCTGTGTGAGATTTGGTCTCAAAGTTACTATGAATGTATCTAGCCCTGTGACTTTATCTGCTTCACTGTTTATGATGCTGAGAAAGACGACGGATGAGATCGGAACTAATGAAGAGACGGCATCAATAAACCAAATGCTTCTATGTTGTTAAATTTTTTCAAAATAGAATTGTCCATGCTGTACACAGATCATCTATGTTGGTTTTAGCGTAAAATGCATAATACGTAGTGATTGCTATTGTTTGTTCCTCTGCAACCTTAGAAAATACTGAAAATGCTTGGATCGGAGCACATAGAGAGGCAATGAAGTACTTGTCTGCTGATGTGCAGATTAGATTGGGTTTGAGCCAACAAAGTTTGCAAAACTTCCAGCATTTCCTAACTGTATCTTTCTTTCTCAGCTGCAATATTTGCCTTCAAAAAAATACAGTGCCAAATTGTTTTTTATCCTCTGTTCCACAATGCTCACCAAACTTGTCACAAGGTGTAAGTCTGAACCTAGAAGAATGACCAAGCATGAGAGTATTAAGAAGAAAAGAACTTCCAAAGCCAAAATGTGACCTAAACACCAGTGCTCCATGCAGCTGTTGCTGGACAGGGAAGGCTCTGGAGACATTTTATTACGGCCTTTCAATACTTAAAGGGGGCGTATAAGAAAAACAGGGAAAAACTTTTTAGCAGGACCTGCTGCAACAGGACAGGAGGTAATGGTTTTAAATTGAAAGAGAGGAGATGTAAGGAAGAAATTTTTCACAATGAGGGTGGTGAAGCACTGGCACAGGTTGCCCAGAGAGGTGGTAGAAGCCCCACCCCTGGACTTTAAAGACCAGGTTGGACGGGGCTCTGAGCAACCTGATCTGGGTAATGGTGTCCCTGCTCACTGCAGGGGGGTTGGACTAGCTGAACTTTAAGGGTCCTTTCCAACCCAAACTATTCTATGGTTCTATGATTCTATGGTGTACCAGAGGAACTGGCTCTGAATAGGTCCCTATGAAAAATGAAGGGTGAGCACACACACACACTCAGAGTGCTCCTATCATGCTCCTAACACATCTGTGTCCCTTACCTTTTGTGAGCTGCAGAAAGTGAGCCCTATTTTAATGTTCACTAGTATCTAAGAAAATGTCAAACCTTAACATAATGCTCCACTGCTATTCTATGCCTATGGAATACAGTTACAGTTTGTCAGAAGTTTTTTGAGTTTTAAGGAACCTCAGATCTGAGCCAACACTAGGGAAAATGTTCACAGGTAAACATCACATTCTGCTTCAGAGACATTCCTAGTCTGCTTCTAGGTGCACCTTGAGCACATCGATACAAGCAAAATGGCACAGTGGAAGTTCCTACATGCTAAAACACTGGGCATCACTATGTAACGCTACTGCTGTGTAAGTACAAAGTCAAAACATCGTTGAGTTAGAAGCCTGCTTTCCAGTCAAGTAAAGGATATAATGCACATAGCTGTGGTTGCAAACAGCTGAAGCTGCTGACCTGGTGATAATATGGCCACAGCAGTTCTTTGGATCTTTTTGTTTTCACCAGTTCGATCCTCCCTATTCAGCTGTCTCTGCTGCATCCAATATGGAAAATGAAATAGGTATAGTAAGTCTTATACCTGTTATTACTTCAAAGTCAAACCTTGTCCAAGTATCTACCAGCAAGGAAAAAATGCTGCCATAGAAACCATTTTTTCTGCTGCCCTAGCAATCCCCCACCCAGCAATTTTCTATAATACATGTTCAAAGAATATACAGAATTGTATAGTTTTGCCACAGCGTGTGTTTATTTATAACTAGATGAACATTAAGAACTGCCTGTGAAGACAATGGTGTCAAATCAATAAGTGATACTAAATGGCAAGTAAAGACATTGATCTATGTGACTACATTATCAAATTGATTATGCCAGTATGTTTTGCGTAGTTCAATATTTTTAACGAAGTGAAACATGAGATTTTAGCCTAGTGTATTCTTATTTTATTTAGCCTATATTTCATAACTTCCTTTTATTTCTGGAGATTTATTATCAAACCTATAAATACAAGGTAAAAGAACAAGTAAATTTTGAACGATCAGTTATTTTCCATGCCATCGTGCATGTCCTCTTCCTGTCTGCTCAACAGCCACAGAAGTCACCTCAGAGTGTACCCCCAAGTCCCACAGCACCTTGATAGCCAAATGATGGCAGGGCAGCAAGGAGGGCTCCCTGTGCAGCTTTCCTGGACTCCACAGCCTCTACAGAGTGCTAAGGAGGGAGAATCTGAACACGCTGCTAAGTACAGTGTCCCCATCTTGAAATGCATCCAGCCTTGAATACGACCTTTGTATGTGGCAGTTCCCTCAGCATCCACGGTTTGGTAATGTTGTCTCTACTGACAGCTGTAAACTACAGTGACAGGAATCCTCAGGACAGATTGTGGGCATAAATGTCTGCCCATCCTTGTCCTGAAACCTAATTTTTGCTTTGGTGTTTGGATGGGCTGGAGTATGTCCATTGCTGCATCTCTGTTGGCAGGCAGAAACTCCTTAAGATGACTAATTCAACTGCTTGCCATTTCACAATTGTGTGAACATACACCAAATTACACTGGGTCTTCAAAAGGGACATTTTATTTTGCTCTCTGATCAACAGCAAGACCATAGACCTCATCTACTTCTTCCCAGAAGCTCAGATACAGCAAAACTAGGTAAAGTTACATACTCTGTTCACACCATAGTCAAGTGTGTCTTTCATTGCCTTTGTTAGTCTTCATTGCCTTTGTTAAATTCTTTATTTCACCTTCCTTCCTTGCTCATCTGCGAAAGATAACTGCACTACCCACTTCAATATTAATTTAATTTGCTTTTCAGTTTAAAATGAGGACAAATAAAACTCCAGCACTTTCACTGTTTGAACTGCTGATAATGCCAGTGAAAGGTAAGTCACGTATTAATCTTAAATAACTTGACATTTCAGTTTTATTAATCAAACTCTTGTCAATTAAATCATATTTCATCATACTTTACAGATTTCAGCAGCAAACAGTAGTCTTAAAATAGTTGTGGAAGTTCAGATTCAGAGAATGGCAATCTGCAAAGTGTACATTGCTATTTCAGCCACTGCTGCTTTATTTACATATTTGTTCACAGTTTTAACAGTCAGTGAAGAATTTTAACAAACAAATAAACCAAATTCACTCTGTTTTAACATTTTAAAGATGTCTAATCCTATACCTCTGACTATTTCTCTTCTGCCCCCATTAATAAAGGCTAAAGAATTTAGACAAAAATACAAGGGAGAAAGAAAACGGATATATTTTTTGTTTATGATATTATTAGAGATTAAAGGCCTATCTCAGTTGTACTAAAGCCATTGATAATGGAGCAGGTAATTCCTTATATTCTGTCTGATATTAGTTATTCTGTGTTAATCTACTGCTTTACTTACAAATCTAAGATCAGAAGTTGACTCCTCACGAGCAATATTTCATGCTATAGTTTTCTGAAGGGTCTCTAGTATATTCCCTTTTTTAAGATGTTCATAGCTGTGTGTGTCAAAATTGCCCAAGCACATAGGAGAGGCATGTTTTAAAAATTCAGCCCCAAGCTTTCAATGTCTCTGATCCCCTTACCTAACAGCTTTGAATTACATCGTGTCACTTGTGTTGCAGAATGTTCTTGATATAACTGATTAAATGGTGCAAAATCTAGCAGTGATGGAGCAACTTCAAATTCAAGGTCATTGAATGGATTCTCCAGCTTTCTAAAAAAAACCCTGAAGGCCAGAACAGATACTCAGTAGGTTTTGAAATGTTTTTAATGCTTTCACTCTTGTTTTGTAATGAAGCTATTGGAGTGGACCCAGTTAATTATCCTTAAATTATGTAACTATTTCTCCAAAACAAGTTTCAGAGCAGTAACTGGTGACTGTACAAGTCATGAACAAACTGAATTGCTTTAAAGGTTTTTTTTCTTTTATAAATCCTTTCCTGCTGCATATTAGTAATTACCAAAAAAAAAAAACCCCAAACAAAAACAAAAACCAAAACCAGAACCGCCCCCCCCAACAAAAAACCCCTTCTACCCAGATATTGAAGATTTCTTCTTTTTGTAATTGAAAGACAAGAAATAGTTGTGATTATAATTATGTGACAAGAAACACATTTGGTTGAATGTTGGCTAACATAGTCTCTGCCCAGTTAAATGAAGCTCACAGAATATCTGTTGTTACTGTCAAAGCTCAGCACAGTTTATGTTCATGTTACCTATCGTCTCTCAGGAGATCTCATTCTTCCTTGCCTTTAAACCCACAATCTGACCTCATCAATGTGTATCTCTCAGTTACGTGGAATTTAAAGCACCTTCAAACTTACTTTCAGGATCTCCCACATGTTTGGGGACAGTTACCTATGAACATCCAGCAAGTCACGATGTCACTCTCCTTCACTTGGCTTGGGAAACCTCTTCTTTGTTGTAACACAAAACTAGATGGTGTTTTGGCTGCCGATGCTGTATCATCTCAGTGTTCCTCTTCCCCCCGCATCTATATCCATCTGCTGTCCTTTATATTTAATTTAAATTGTAACAAATCCAGGGCAGAAACCCTCTGGCTCTTTGCATGTTACTTGCCACAGAAGGCTCCAGCTCCAAGCCTAGTAGTCCCAGATGGTACAGTAATACAAACAATAATCTCATAATTCCTCAGGGCATCAGCCCTGAACCTCACATGCAGGGTGCACTCCTCTTCCTCAATACTGATCAGGCTTTTCTGTCAAGAGAAAACTCCGAGGCGACAAGGACTCTACGACATTTTGATGCCCTTTCCTGAATCTATACTTGGCATAATAAGTGACACACAAGGGTGGTGATCTGCAATTTTACATATACACACACACAGAGGCACACACACAGATAGACATGCACTTATTTTCTGAGGCTCAGGTGTTACTCCAGCCCAGATATTTAGCTTCTGCACCACTGCAGATATTTCTGTATTATAATATAACATGAACATCTACAAAGGTATACCTATTATGTGCATATGTGAATGGGAATTGCTGAGTCTTGAAACTAGCCCTCAATGGTAGTCATTCAACGTATCACTTTACTATCAGTGAATTGTGATTAATCTTACATGGGCAGATTTACTCACCCTGATTCAACCATATAAAAATTAGATTTGATCTTAGGCAGGACTACTCACTTTAGACTTCCTTTACAGCTAACGGAGAAATAATTCTCGGCTGAACAATGGCCACTGTAAAATAGGGGTCCTAAAACAGATGAGATAAAGTGTTCTTAATGCTGAGGGCCTGGGATGAAAAAAATAGACGCCTGATTTTAGATGACTAAAGTTAAATGAGATTGACTGTTTCTGGGATTATTGTTTGCCATGTTTTGTCTCTCCACTAAAGATCTATAAGGTTCTGTGCCAGTGTTTCAGTACTGTTCCTGAATGTCATGTTGTGAGGGTGGCCTGCGGGGAGATTATGACTTTTTGTTTACCACACTCTGTAGGGAGATTGTGCCTTTTTGTTTACCACTCCATGGCTAGGCTTTATAAATGGTTATCAAATTTGCCTTCTCAGTTTATTTTATTTTTTAATCCTGGCAGAGTCTTTTAATTATATCTTATCCCTAGAGCTCAGTAAACCTTCATATCCCTAATACTCTTACAACCAGTTCCACAATCTAACAAGTATTTAATTTTGATCCTCTGTAAGGAATTATATCACCTTCTTTCTATGTGAAAACAACTGTAAAGATTTTTTCACAAAGTTTTCTACCGATCTTTCTGGATGGTTGTATTGTAAAACACAGGTCACCTCAACATGTTTGCCCACATTTTGATGTCCATAAATGTTGAATATCAGGATTGTAAAAATGGTCATAATGGATAATAATTTAATACTTCTTTGCTCAGTGATAACAAATTTAAACACATCATTTGGAAACTTAATGATCTTCGTAGGTAGAGACTGAGAGACATCCCCATTTATTCTGGTATATTACCAGCGTCTTCCTAGATGAGTCGTTGGGTTGCGGTACTAAGCAAGGAGGAACAAACCATTCAGGACAGTATGGCTTTGGAGCTGGATGTCAAGCAGGGTGTATATGCACCATCCTGCATTAGAGAATTTAACTTCTCTGTGAATTAATTTATTGTAAAATTAATCAGAAAGAATGAGTCATGTTTTGGAAGGCAGGTCTATGAGTACTGGTTCTTTGATTAAATGGTAAACAAAACGTTAAATACTATGAAATTGCAGTTGTACAGCAAAGATATTCCTTAAAACAGTCTGAATGTTAGGAAGAAGATTATTAATAATTGGAGAGCTATAATGCTTACTGTTTGCTTCTCTTGAAGTTGTTCATAACTGGCTGTTTGATCATCCCTTATCGTGCTGGAGCAAATGGAAGATGATTGCAGTGGCAAACTCATTTGCAACTTCTAAAATTCCAGGAATGTTTATTTCCACTAATAATGAGCTAGAATGAGCTTGTCATCAGGGTATTCTGCACCAATTACATGCAAATGCCCATTTTCCATTGAAAATTCTAATCAATATTTGCATATTTAAGAACAAGGTGCATGAAAGCTTAGAAATTAATGAGCAGGTTGGCCACAAACATAGCTCCAATATGTTAGCAAAGCAACAAATTCTCTAGCAGAATGAGTAACTTCTCTGAACCCAACTAAAACCCACTGTTTTTTAATAGTTCACTGTACCCAGTGGTTTTAGGAAAATTTAAAAAGACACTGATTCCAAGACATTGTTTTAGATAAATATTTAATCCATGTCAATAACTGCTGATATTTTTTTCTCTGTAGGAATTCTCAACAGGGAAAAATTCTACATTGATTCACATGTAGTTTGTCTATTGCCATAGCTTAAAGTTTCAATTCTGTTGTTTTGGTTTTAGTAGCATTTTGTGTTTCTGACATTATTATTTCATTATGGTTTTGAAGCTTCTCATGAAAAGCATTTACCAAGCCGGCAACACTCTAACTTTCTATTTCCTTATATAATCTGTATTCTATGCAACTGACAAATCAAATTAGATGAACAAATATTTTGTTCTAAGTATTAAATGACACATTTAAAAACAAGTCTAATAGTAAATAAAAATTGACATTTTTTGCCAGTTTGTGGTGCCAGACTTCAATGACATCATAAATCCATTGCTCATCCTGCATGAAGCTGTCATATATATTAAAAAAACCCCACACAGCCTAATAAGGAATAAGTATTTTGAGAGGTTTTTTCCAAATGAGGGCAGGAATAATGAAAAATCACAAACTGTTTTGCCAAAAGAATGACATTGATTTTAGTTATCATTGTACTGTTGTTTCCAGAAAGCATGATTGCTAATCAGATCAACAGTAAATTGAATACAAATGTTCCCTTCCCTGCGCATTCAAACCTCCTACTATTAGCATAATTCTAATTATTAATTATTTATATTGCAGTAGTACCCAAGAGTCCTAATCAAAATCTGGCATAAACACAGATGAACAAAGTGTTCTTGCATAGGAAAGCTTAGATAAGTTTTGTGAAGAAAGAGTAATGACTACAGAAACTTGTTCCTAATCAGGAGAATTTGAGAAATACAGTGACTTTTTAGGTCTTTCTCTAGTCACAAATTTGTGCCTAAATGCAGTCAACTAAAGTTCAGTCCGGCCTATCATTCTTCCATACTTGTTTTGCAAAGGCTACTTTTCACATGTCTAGGATTAAAATTATAACAGCGAATGCCAAATTTAGACTGAAAAGCCTTTAAAATTTTGGATTCTATAGCAGATGATAAAACTATCTTATGTTCATTCAGGCAAAGAACATTTTCAAGGATAACTGAGTGAAGATAAATTTTGTCCATGCAGAGTAAATTTCAGTGAAGTATGCCATAACAGACATACGATTTGATAATTATTATTATCACTGAATTATTCTAAAAGAAAAATAATAGGTTTAATTGACTTTTCCAATGTTAATTATATAATGCCATTTTTTAAAGACATCATGAAAAAACCAAAAATGTTAGCCCAGAAGTTAAGAAGATCCCTTGGAAAAGAGAGCTTCCCATTAATTTTATACAGTCTTTCCAGTAACTAGGGGAGAGGCAAATATATTGTGGCAACTTCATAGCCACAGCGGTGCTTGAGCAGCAGGTTGAACTAGAGACCTCCTGAGGTCCTTTCCATCCTGAATAATCCTATGGTCCTATGATCTTGTGATGTCAGCCTTCATATGCACAAATTAGAAACAATATGAAATTTATCAAATATAAAACTCCTCAAAACCCATATAATTATTTGGATCCTACATATCATGTACAGACTTGCTTAACTGCCACTGCAGGGTATCTTGGGCTTTGTAGCTCTGCCTAACACAGCTGTGGCCTTAAGCAGAGTATTATGTAGACTTAATTATTATCTGGTATTTTTACACATTCAATATATAAAATATATATTCCAATATACAAAAGGCAATTAAACTTCAAAGAGGAACAAATGTAGATGGATAGATACATGGCTAAGTAAAAATAAGTTTATATCACTTAGAAGTATGGACTGTATATAACATGGATCTTTGTCATCTTTATGGCCAACATAAAATTAAGTTGGTTTGTCCTAGCTATATATTTGCACATTCTGACATTTTAGAATTTTAGCTGTTGGTTTTATATAATAATTTGTTTGTATGTGTTTTAGCCTATATTGCTATACCACTTTTTTCTTCTGGATTTAAAATATGGATTTTAACTCTTCCATTTAAATTATTTTAAAAGCTAAGCAAGAGGTTATTGTAGGAGGTATTGTTTTAAGCGTTTGCTTGCTAACAGAAGGCTGTTGAGGCCAACATGCATTTGGTACAATAGTGAAATTCTTATACAGTGCATCTGTCTCAACTATTAACCATATGAGACTGGTACAGCAGAGACTGCTAAAAACGGAGCATATCGACTGCTTAGCTCTGCTGTCAAAGGAGTACAATGCATATTCCAATGGATGCAGATTACAGTGATTGCGGTTGAATGAGAAATTTTTGAGAGATTGTATTTATTTTAAATGCTTTAACAAGAACAGTTTGAATAAGTCAAAACACTGATATTTTCCCCTAAATTGCTTTCTGTGTTCCTGTTTTTAATATATTTTATTTTAGAAAGTTCTGATAAGTGGGGTGGTGATGACTTCTGTACAGAATGGCAACTATGCTTTCGTGTGATAAAGCCACAAACAATTTATTCAATTTATCTCAATTGACAATAAAATTTAGTATTCTGTCAATAACTTCTTCATCTTCCACTTTTCAACAAGATTATTTTGATAGTGGCTTTAAAAAATATATTTATTTAATGTAAATCTAAACAATATGATTATGTAATGTAATATAAGTGTAAATGTTAATGCAAAACTAATTATAACAGGTCCAACTTCTTAGTAAACCCAGGAAGAAGGACAGTTCCAAATCCATTTAATATTCTAATTTATTAAAATATAATAGGAAACATGACTTAATGTATCTCAACTTCATTACACTGAGGGTTCAGAACTGACAAATATCTCTACATGAGTTTCCATGCCGAGGCAGTAAAGAAAAAAATGTAATATTTTTTAGGGTTAAAATGAGGAAACTATGAAGAAAGAATGGATTTTTTCTTTTTTCGCTTTGCATGTTTTCCATGTCCACATGTGTAAAAAATTGCCTTTAGCCAAGAAATGCTTGGTTGACATGACATGCTTTCCTAAAAATCTTGATAAAAATTTAATTAACCAAGCCACTATATTAAATTTATTGTTTTCTCTAACCACAGCTGTAGCAAGGGAAGCAAGACGGGTTCCCACCACAAACACCCTATTGGTAGGAGCACCAAGGGAAAAATATGTCCCACCAGTCCTCCTTCCTTTCCACTGGCAAGCACAAAGAAGGGCTGCTGATCCGTAGCGATAGGATAAGCAGGACAAGGTAACCTTTGCTCCTGCAAAGAGACCGAGGAAGAAGGGAAGAACATCTGTGGAGGTATTGGCACGTTTTGATACTGTTCTTCCCATAGTGTCTTTTCCATTATTTTGCTTAGAAGTGAAGTTGGATTATGGTTTTGCGAAACCTCCTACCAGCCTTGTTGAAAACTGACATAGTACGACTACTCCTTCAGCTTTCTGGAATATCCCTCATCACCCAACATTTATATAAATATTTCATAGGTCCAGCTAAGACCAAAGACTTCTAGCAATAAGTGGGCTAGGCCTGGTGATTTAAAAAGGACACATATACGCTGTAGGTTACAGTTTAGTGTTTAGGTTAATTATTGGTAGAGGAACAGATAGCACTTTCTTATCTTACTTCCATTAGCTTCAGGCTCATCATATTTGTTTTCACAAATGTGTGTTGATTATATTTGGCTTCTCTGCATCATTTTATATATATATAAATATATATATATATTTCAAAAATATT